>JANVCQ010000230.1:10431892-10486748 GCA_025531925.1 Erythroxylum plowmanianum
ATAATATAAATAAATATAAATAAAAAATTCATTTGACCGGTTCAAATAATATATATAAATAAATATAAATAAAAAATGTGATGTGTTTTAGAAAAAAAACAAAAAAATAAAAAATTCATTTGACCGGTTCGACCACCGGTTTAACCGGTCAATTGACCGATTCTCACCGGTTCGCACTGTTCCAATTGAAGACTGATTTTTAGGGGTTAACCGGACCAGATAGCCGACCGGTCATCGGTCGAACCGGCTGGTCCGGTCCGGGTTTCAAAACAGAGACTCCTACATAGTAGAGAGGCTGTTTCTGAATTTTGATAAAATCATTAGGGTCTAATTTACTCTTTTTGGCATATTTCAGTTAGTAAGACCTTAAATTCATCATTTCTAGTAAGCAGAAGTTTTTAATTGGTTTGGTATTGTGTTTCTTAAATCACTTTGTAAAATAGTAATGAACTAATCTATTTTATGTAGAAGAATTTTTAAACAAAATTTGCATACAATTAACTGGGGATTTTAGCATCATGATAATTTTGAAGAACACCTATAGCAGGTGAGTGTCAATGCTTTTTTCCACTTCCATTTTTACCCAATGCGAGAGAAACAAAAGAAACAAGATAGTCTTGGAATCTGCAAAGTTTAATTTTCAAATAATCCCTTTTAGAAAATTGCCTAACACTGCAACATTTATAAAGACAACGTAATAGTTATATTTGCAAAGTTGATTAGCTTTATTTACAGTTGATGCTATTACTTGTAGTTCTTGCTAATTGTGATTATATTTGAATAATCTGTGATAATTTTTTAAAATATTCCTATTACTGTGGATTGTTTGTATAGATAAATTTACATGTGCTAAAAGTTTTTTGGTGGTTAGTTATCAACTTTATTATGCTGTCTTCTGTGGTTGCTTCAGAAATAGAGTTCTCTATCTCTTGTTCTTCAGTTAGGATTGTGTGGATTTACTTTTATCTTTTATCTTTATCTATGTTCCTTTTATTTCTGCTTAGGATCTGTTATCTGACGAGGCTTAGTGGTGGTTTATGATTAATCACTGTCAATAGAACTTACCATTTTAGAAGGGAGTGCTGTCATGATTTAGTTTAAGGGTCAATAACAAACATACTGGTTATCTATTGCAAAACCTTTAGTAGTTCATTGATTTCATTTAATATTGTAGCTCTTTTAGCGTTGTTGAATTCCATTAATTTCTGTTGACTACAGAATTATTAATTTCTAACTGATATTCATGAAAAATAATGTTCTTAATACTGCCAACTTAAAGTAATCTTGATTGAACCTAGGGTTGTGAATGATATTTGTATATAAAATTTTTGATTTGTAGAAACTATTGGGCATACGTGCTATTGTCACTAAATTTAATTCTTTGATCAAACTTGTGAATGTCATTGAGGAAATTGTTGCTTAAACAGCTCTTTGTAAGTATTGTTTTCTCTTTGCCCTATCCATACAAAATTTTTGGCTGTGTGAAGAATTTTCAATTGTCTTGTACTTGTTGCTTTTTAATGTCCTGGTTGAATTTCTATGTTGCTAATTGTATAGTTAATAATGCTGTTTCCTTTTTGGTCACCACTTTTGACTTTGCTGTATTGTCTCTGTAGTTGGGACGCTTGTTTCAATTGCTTGAAGGTCTTGCTACACAAAGGGAGAAAGAAGGATTGTTGAACAAGTGTAGAAAACCTGAATTGAGTGCAGTTTGTATTGAGAATTGGTCTAATTTGACCAAAAAGTTTCTGAAGGCCCTTCCTTACGCACTAACATCTAGTCAACAAACTGCTATTTCTGAAATTATATGGGATCTTAAGCAGCCAGTTGCTATGAATCGACTCTTGCAGGTTTTGATTTTACTCTAATATCTGATTCTTTATTTTCGGTGAGTCTTTGTAAGTATTCCTAATTGTTTAAGTTCTTCCTCGTCCTAGTAGAACCCTACATCACATCTGCTTGACCAAATATGAGCCTACCTTCTCTAGATTGGTGTACGCTTTGAAAACTTGTACCAGAATTGGATGATAATTGGTGGCAGGTGCTCAGGATGAGATTTTCTGGAAAACATTTCTTTTGGTAAACAATTGAGGTATTATTAAATAAATAAACTAAAGAAATAGATATATGCCTTATCAAGGGCTTAACTGAGTTCAAGCACTCGTCTTTGGCATTGTCGTGGGGCTTAAAGTAAATGAAGGGCAGATTGTACTTTGTTTATATATGGTTTTGTTGGTCAAGCTTGTTACATTTTGTAGAGATTTCAGGCATTTTTTGTTCGTTATACCTACTTGAATTTTGTCATGTTGGAAAACATAATGTAAGGCTAGACAAAAGGATGAAGGTGAGGATTTATCTGAACAATGCTTAAGACTTGATTCTTTGACTTTATTCATAAGAAGGAACTTAGTCTATTCCAAATTATGGATCTTTTAAATAGGAACTAATTTAATTGTGACATAGTAGGACATATACACATAAATTTTTGCTAATAGAAAGAGATTAAAGACACAAACATGTATTGTTTCTATGGAGATAATAAAGTCGAAGACAGAAGAGAAAAATAAATCTCAGATATATTTGTAATTTATAGTAGTCCCTATATACATGAATAGGAAAATAGAATATTCTGGATTAATATCTATAAAGTAGGCCCTAAAAGAGAAATTCCCACTAAACTAGGAGTACACTAAACCCACAAAATGTCAACACTCCTCGTTAACAAGGTGCTAGATAACTCGCTTGCCTATCTTGCAAACTAAGACATCAAACGTCTTAATGCCAAGTCTCTTACTAAAAATATTAGCTAATTGATTTTCTGAAGATACAAGAGAAATGTTCAGAGTCACATAGCTTATCTTTTCATTGATGAAATGTTGATTAATTTAAATATGTTTTGTCCTCATGTTGAATTGAATTGTGAGTAATTCTAATAGCAGCCTTGTTCTCACAATATAACAAGAAAATCTTTTTATCCAAGAACTATAATTCTTACATTAATTTTTGAAGCCATAACAACACACACGCACACACACACACCATGGGCCATAGCTCTACATTTAGCTTTTGCACTTGATCTTGCTACAGCAGTTTGTTTTAGTAACTAAATGACCACCTATAAATGTGCAATAACCAGAAGTAGACCTTCTATCATTAGGACATCTTATGCAATCCACATCTATGAAGCCTTCTATTTCTAGGTGACCATATTTAGAGACCTTTTCCTTGTGCAGGTTTTAAGTACCTTAAAATACAAATTACATGTAAATGTGATTCTTAAGGGTCATGTATATAATGACTCATTACACTTACAACGTATACTATATTTGGTCTAGTGTGAGAGAATAAACTGTCTAACTAGTCATTGATATCTATCAATGTCAACAAATTTACAACTGCGCCTCGTAATTTATGATTAGCTTTATAGGAGAATCTGCTGGTTTGCAACCTAGCATGCTAGCTTCTTCAAGAAGATCTAGAACATATTTCCTTTGGGAGATAAATATCTTAGAATTTGAATAGGAGTTTGCATATATCAAATGTTTATAGTAAGCTTCGCTTATATTCAAAATTCTAATACCTATAAATAGAAACTAATGATTCTAATCTCATGATTATGGGATATTATAATACAATATCTGATCCCATAATTTATGAGATACTCTGTAATCCTATGATTTATGAGATATTTTAACATAATAGGAAACTCAATCAAATACAATCAATCAATCAATATGCATGATTTTGCCATCCTTTCCCTCAAGTTGATGAATGCGTATTCTTCATTCCCCAGCTTGGATATACTTGTCTAAAAAATCTGAGCTACTCAAACCTTTTGTGAGAATGTCAGTCAATTGACCATAAGTAGACACATAAGGTGTACAAATTAATCCACTCTTAACTTTTCCTTGATAAAGTGCCTATTGATTTCAATATACTTTGTTCGATCATGTTAAACTGGGTTGTGAGCTATGCTAATTGTAGATTTATTGTCGGAGTAGGGCCATCCCACTTAATCTTCAATTGTTCAAGAATAATCTTCAACCAGAGTAGTTTCTATATTTTGGATAATTATTTATCTTTATTTTTAGACAAGTCTATTAGCTTAGGAGATTAACTTCTAGGAGATAAGTTTATCTTCTAAAATATAAGATAAGTGAAAATACTCTTGTATAATTTCCTTTGAATCAAAGGAATAAAGTGAAGTTTTGTCCCCTTTCTAAAATCCTCTTGTTTCATGGTATCAGAGCTACCGGTTCTGGTAGCCTAAAATCTGTTTCCAAACACATCATGGCTGGAGTTCAACCAAACCTTGACCCCGTCTTCCACCACCCAAACCTCCTCCCAAACACCTAGTTCCGTAACCCCTTCAGCCCAATCCTCATCTCCTTCTATTGATAATCCTTCGTTGCAAATCACGCAACATAAATTGAATGGAATGAATTTCCGAGAATGGTCTCAGTCAGTCATGCTAGTAATCAAAGGAAGAGGCAAGGCTGGATATCTAACCGGGGCAATTCCTCAACCGCAGGAAACAACAGTCACTTATGATGCTTGGGATGCTGAGAATTCTATTGTTATGGCTTGACTTATCAATTCAATGGAGCCAAAAATAGGAAGAACCTATCTATTTTACAAAACTGCAAGAGAAATTTGGGAGGCTGCGCAAGAAATATATTCAGATATGGAGAACACATTAATGCTTTGAATTCAGATCCAAAATTAGAAGTACTCACCATGGTAACATGTCTATTACTGAGTATTATAACTTACTCACTGAATTATGGTAGGGGATGGATATGTTTTATGCAATAAATTGTAAGTGTCATGCTGATGCCGAGAAATACGAAAAATGGTTAAAAAAGGAGAGTTTTGATTTCTTGTAGGGACTTAATGTTTTACTTGATAAAGTACGAGAACGACTACTTGGTTTAAAACCATTACCCACCCTCAATCCGAAAAACGTTTGCCGAGGTTTGTAGGGAAGAGAGTAGAAGAGAGGTCATGCTTACCTCTCCCACTTTTGAACAAATCTCTCAAGGTTCAGCTTTAGTGGCAAACTCTCGAAAGGGGTCTACTCAACAACCCTGAGCGCAACAAACCAAGAACAAACAGTGGTGTGACTACTATGATAAGCCCTACCATACCCGTGAGACCTGCTGGCAATTACATGGGAAACCACCAGATTGGAAGCCTAAAAGCCAAAGGAGTAAGCAAAAACGTGGAGCGGCACATGTAGTAGAATCTGATATCAACAAATCCACTGGGCTAAGTTTGTCTTCCCGGCAGATTGAACTGCTTCACCAACTCTTGAATCAGACAAAGATCACAATTGAATCAGATTCACATGACCAACAAACTCTTACCGCAACACTAGTGCCTAAACGTAACTTATGTCAATCATTATTATCAAAGTCTCTAGGTCACGATTTCTGGATTGTGGACACGGGTGCATCACACTACATAACTGGGTCTTTGAATGTTTTTGAGATATATGAGCCACGTGAACAGAAAGTTAATGTCTGGGTTGCAAATGGAAAGGTGTCACTAGCTATTGGTCAAGGGAGGGTTTGTTTGTCAAATCTGACGTTAAATACCATTCTCTATATGCCTAAGTTAACTTATAATATGTTATCTGTCTGTCAATTAAATAAGGACATGGACTGTATTGTGACATTTTTTCCTTGTCATTGTGAATTTCAGGACCGGTGTTCAGAGAAGATGATTGGTAGTGCTAAGGAGAAAGATGGACTTTACTACTTCTCAAGAAAGAGTACTCCTACTAAACTTAAAACACCAAATAAGTTTTCCCTTTTAGTTATGTCAAATTCTGATGTTATGTTATGGCATCAACGCCTTGGTCTTCCAAATTTTCCATATTTGAAAATCTTATATCCACAACTTTTCATCAATAAAGATCATATTTGTTTATATTGTGAGCAATGTGTCCTTGCAAAGCAAAACATAAATAATCATCCCCTACACTCATACATACCCTCAAAACTGTTCCAATTAATTCATAGTGATATCTAGGGTCCTGCTAGAGCTAAAAGTTTAATGGGTACCTGTGTTTATTAGTTTCATTGATGATCATACAAGGGTATACCTGATGAAAGACAAATCTGAAGCCTATCATGTCTTTAAATAGTTTCACAAGCTCATTCAAAATGTAATCTAAACCTCTATTAAGGTAGTACGTACCAACAATGGGAAAGAATATTTCTGACATGATTTTATTCAATATCTCGGTGAAAATGGGATAATCCACCAAAGTTCTTGTGCTTATACCCTACAACAAAATGGGATAGCGGAAAGAAAGAATAGTCATTTGTTAGAGGTAGCCTGATCTATGATGTTTACCAATTATGTTCCAAATTCCTATTGGGGAGAAGCTATTCTAACTGCATCATACTTGATAAATCGTCTCCCTTCTAAAACTCTTCAATTTCGAACCCCTTTAAGTGTTCTTCTAGATCAATTTCCTCACATAAAGATTCTTAATTCTGTTCCTCCTAAAGTCTTTAGGTGTACTGTTTTTGTTCATAACAATCAACCCAATAGAAGCAAACTTGACCCACGGGCTATTAAGTGTGTGTTTGTTAGGCACTCTCCCACTCAAAAAGGTTATAAGTGTTTCTCACCTTTTATGAACAGATTCTTTGTTTCATATGATGTCACCTTGTTTGAAAGTCAATCGTTCTTCTCCAATACCTCTCTTCAGAGGGAGACATTATTTATTGGGACCCAAGCATATCACTCCTTATCTCACAAAATTTTGTCTAGATCTTCCCACAAAACTCACAGACACCCACCATTGAACCCAAAACTGTCCAGGTCGATTCAGTGGGAGAACTAGTTCCTGACTAGCCAATCTTGGCGTATTCTGGAAGGCCTAAAGCTCTTCAACAAGGTCAATCATTGGACTAGGAGCTGGCTCTTAAAGAAACTGTAGCAAGTGACTTGGATATGCCAGTTGCATTACGAAAGGGGGTAAGATCATGTACCAACTATCCTATTTCAAATTATTTGACTTACTCAAAGTTGTCTTCAAAGTTTAAAGCTTTCATTACTAAGCTTGATAGTGAAAGAATTCCAAGAAATGTGCATGATGCATTCCAAGAGCCTAAGTGGAAGGAAGCTGTACTTGAGGAAATGAAGGCCTTACTTGAAAATAAGACGTGGGATATTGTAGATCTACTCGAGGGAAAAGAGGTGGTTGGTAGCAAGTGGGTGTTCACTGTGAAGTATAGGGAAGATGGAGAGATCGAAAGGTATAAGGCTAGATTAGTAGCTTAAGGTTTTAGAAAAACCTGTGAAATAGATTATGAGGAGACATTTGCTCCAGTTGCAAAGTTGAACACAGTTAGAGTTCTATCATTGGCTGCAAATTTAGATTGGAAACTCCATCAGGTTGACATTAAAAATGCCTTCTTAAATGGTACATTAGATGAAGAAATATATATGAGGATCCCACCAAGTTTTGAATCTAAAGAAGAAAGGGGGAGAGTCTGCAAATTGAAAAAATCTTTATACGACCTCGAACAATCTCCACGAGCATGGCTTAAGAGGTTCAGTGACACTCTTTGCAGATTTGGATACAAACAAGAACAAGCTGATCACATCCATCTTGATTGTGTATGTTGATGATATTATAATCACAGGTGATGATACTAGTGAGATCAATGAGCTTAAAAACAAATTGAGGCTAGAATTTAAAGTAAAAGATCTCGGAGACTTGAGACACTTTCTTGGAATGGAGATTGTTAGAAGTAAAGAAGGTATTTTTATATCTCAATGAAAATAGATTCTTGATTTATTAGAGGAAACAGGAAAGATGGGTTGCAAACCCATGGGAACTCCACTGCAAAGAAACTGGAAATTCAAGAAAGATGAAGAAGATCCTTCTATTGACAAAGGAAGATACCAAAGGTAGGTAGGAAAACTTATCTATTTGTCATTAACCATACCAGATATTGCTTACTCTGTGAGTATTGTTAGCCAATTTATGTACTCTCCAACTCAAAGACATTTAGAGGTAGTCAACCATATTTTGAGGCATCTCAAAGGTAGTCCAGGTAGAGGATTAATGTTTCGAAAAAATGAGGAGCAGCATAGCGGATGTAGATTGGGCTAGTTGTATTGAAGATAGTAGATCAACTTCTAGCTATTGTACTAAGTTGTGGAGGAACCTTGTCACATGGAGAAGCAAGAAGCATTCCGTAGTAACCAGAAGCAGTGCAGAAGCAGAGTTTAGGGAAATTGCACAAGGAGTTTGCGAAGTTATTTGGTTAGAGAGGTTAATGCAGGACCTACAGATCACCAGTTCTGCTCCCACCAAAATCTTCAGCGATGGCAAATCAACCATTAGCATAGTGAAGAATCCAGTTCAACATGGTCGAACTAAACATGTTAGGATTGACCGAAGCTTCATCAAATGTGAAATAGGAGGAGGCATTGAATTATGCTATGTTCCTACTTAAGCACAGGAAGCAGATATTTTCACAAGTTTCATGCCTAAGCCTAGATTCGAGACAATTCTAAACAAGTTGGGAATGATAAATATTTATTCCTCAATTGGAGGGGGAGTGGTGGATAATTATTTATCTTTATTTTTAGATCATCTTCTAGGAGATAAGTTTATCTTCTAAAGGATAAGATAAGTTTATCCTATTTTAAATTTGATAGTTATTAGCATTAAATTAGGAAATACTCTTGTATAAATTCCCTTGAATCAAAGGAATAAAGTGAAGTTTTGTCCCCTTTCTAAAATTCTCTTGTTTCAATATATACCTTGAGTCATTGTTTAAAACTCAGCCTCTACACTCAACCAAGCCTCTACACCTTTTTTTTTTGCTTCTCCAAGACACAAGGTTCCCACCAAGAAAAGGGCATTATCCTGAAGATCCATCATAATTAGCATTAGTGTATGCCTCAAGAACCAAATCTCACCCTTCCCTGGTGTTCCTTTAAGATATTGAAATATTCTTTGAGCTGCTTGCAGATGAACTTCCTTTGGACTATGCATAATTTGACTAATTATACTTATTGCATATGCTATATCTAGTCGTGCTTGAGATCAATTAGTATTCATACTAGGCGTTGATACATTTGTTTATCTATTGTAGCATCCTCCTTTTCTTTTCCAAGCTTTAGATTCAGATCAGTAGGAGTATTTTTGGGTTTATATGTTGTCTTGCCTATTTTCTTGAAAATATTTGTAACATACTTTTGTTGCGAGATAAAACTTGCCTAGAATGTGCAACTTCAATTCCAAAGGAATACTTCAACCTTCCCAACACTTTAATCTCAAACTCCTTAGCTAATCATTGACTCAACAATTGTTTCTCTTTGACATCGCCCTTCATCACTATAACCAATTAACCAACCAACAAAACTACTTGTTACAAATAACATCTTGTTGTTGCTTCGAAACACATAAATGTTGACTAATCTGACTAGCATGGGACATGGTAATGTCATTAACATACGTTGAAGAGCGGTAATTCTCTTTGAAGGAGTGTAATGCTGTATGATCTCCTTGAATTTTTTTAAATCTCATAGTCAACATAACTCTTGCAAATCTGTCCAACCATGTTCGAGGTGTACAATGCCTTCTTCAACTTATACATGAGTAGGCAAATTCTTCCCATAACATGGTGGAATTTTCATGTAAATCTCTTCTTTTAGTTCTCCATGTAGGAATGCATTCTTTAACTGTTGCAATTCCCATGCATAATTAGTTGCAAATAGTAATAATACTCATAATTCTATCCATCTTTGCTACAGGAGAAAAAGTATCTAAACAATTAATCTCACAAGTTTGAGTATAGTGTTTTGCTACCAATCACACCTAGCATCTCTCAATTGACCCTTCTGCCTTATTTATTGTGTATACCCACTGGTTTCTTTCTTACAAGTAACTTCACTAATTCCCAAGTTTGTTTTTATTCAATGCCTTCGTCTCCATGTTTATAGTTTGTTTTCATTTTTGACTAAATAAAGCCTCAAATAAGGTGGTAGGGATGGTAATGGTATTCAAGCTCACAAGGCAGACTCTATAAGATGATGAAAAATTTTTAAACGATAAGGAATGTGCAAGAAGGTATGATTATCGTTTTGTACACTCTTTGGTTCCTTTTCTGATGGCAATAGGAAGGCCTTTCTCATCCATATGAACTTCAATTTCATTTTGTAATGCAGGATTAGAAATTATTACCTCATTTAAGAATCTGAGTTAGACCCTTGTAACTGTGTAGGTTCGGGAACAATTCTCTTTCTTGTGATCACCTTACATTTGCCAAATCTCACATCCCTAAGGGTAGAATTAGGTTGTTTTTGTGGTTCACTTGGTGCTTCAAGCATAGGTTCAGATATGGATTGTTTAGACATAGAGACAGATAATTGTTTCGGCATATGGTTTAGACAGGATGAATTAGAAGCTATAGTTGGTGCTGTAGAATTTGTATCGGATCAAGCAAAATACTTCACTTGTCTTCCCTAATTGAATTCTCCCCCTAATGATTAGGATTGTTGAAATTCGAATCTTGTTCGTTGAATGTAACATCCATTCAGACATAAAACTGTTTTGATAGAGGAGGGTAACATTTATACCTTTTTTGAGTCGAAGAATAGCCTACAAGGACACATTCCAAAGCTCCAGGATCTAATTTACCCCTATTATGAATCTGAACAAATGACACACACTCGAAAATTCTAGGAACAAGATTGTTCGTAGCGTTTAGATTCAGATAAATGTTGGAAGACGTTCATAAGACTTTTAACACCCAAGACTCTAGAAGGCAATCTATTTATGAGGTGAGTGGCTATAAGAACTACTTCCCCCAAAAACGCCTTATACATATTCTTTTGACACAATAGGGCTTGTGTTTTTCAAGGAGACGACCATTTTTCCTCTCTGCTAGAGACGAAGATGGAAGATATATTTTTAATTTATAGCAGTCACTATATACACAGGAATTCTAAATTAGGAAAAATAGAATATACAGGAATAATATCTATGAATTAGGCCCCATAAAACAAATACCCAGTAAACTAGGAACACACTGAAGTTAAACCTGCAAGACCAGGAATATACAGCTGTCAACAGTTTCTTTGCTTGTACGATCCATCTGGATCATAATAAACTTTCACATCACATAATGCTAAATGTACTTCTCTGTTTCAAATACTGTTGATGTCTCTTTTTTGTTGTGTGATGTCTTCCTCATTGGCAATAGTTCAAAGCTAAGGTGCAAGAAAATTGCTGGCCCTTGTTTCTATCTTAAGGTGGATTAAAATATAGGTGTCTCAGTTCCTTTGTTGTTTATGACACTGAAGTTTCAATTTTGACCAAATTGATGATACACCCAGAAGTCTATGAATCACTTGACTTTTTCTGTGTATAGGATCTCCTTTCATTTTACTGAATTAGGTTGCTATGTCAGAATGAATGTAATAAATAACATCCCAGGCCGAGTTTGGCTCCAAAACTCAATGACGTTGTCTGTGATAATAATTGGTAGTAATGGTCTAAGATTCTTAATTTTTAATGTGGGGCATCACCTTATCTCAATATCTTTCATTCTAATCTCCATTTCAAGGGGGGTTCAAAGTTACAGTCCAGTGCACATCTACTTTGGGGTAGATACAATCATACCTTTCTATTGGTTCAAGCTTAGATTAACCGAACAACTCTAAGGAGCCTTTAAGCATGTGGCTTAGAATGAATTAGTTGAAGAGTTGATTAGTCTTTGCTCTTTATCTCATGGATGTCAGCTCTACGTCCATTTACAACTAATTTAGCTCTTTTTGTTACATCACTCTCTCTTCTTCTTGAGTGACTGTGTTTTACTTTAATACCAATAATCTTAAATCTGTAGAATTGTGTTGTTGCTTTTGATATTTTACATCTTCTGCTACCCAATTGTTGGTTATATGTAGAGGTATGCATCAGTGAAAACCTCAATTCTTTGCACCCATAGTGGTAAAGGCTTGGGACTTGTTTTTTAATCAGCTTAGCTGGACATCCCTTTGGTGCTTGTGTCTTGTGCGAGGTTATAGACAACACAAGTTTGGTATTGATAAATAGGTTACTTAGAGTTAGCTACAGTTGACACCAATGCAATCCTATGATGTACTACTACAATTCAGTATGAAAATTAGATCAAGTGCATACACAGAATCAGACTATTAGCAAAGGATTGTGTAGTATTTATAGACATGCTGATTGCACCCTAACTCACTTGCAGAAAATGGGGTTTATGTTAATAAAAAGCTTTGGCTTCAGTTGTGTTTGGTCAGCACATCTGTAAATCAATAATATATTGCACAAAAGATTGAAGCTTCTGATAATGCTATCTTACTTGGTACATATAAAGACCAATCTGCCACATAACTACCATCCAACTATGCAAGGACGTGTTACATAATCACTTGAAATTCCAAATAAACTTGAACTTTGTATACGCGGTCGAGAGTTGTCGTAGATATGGACTCGGTAGCTAATCATTTGATTGTTCTCTCCAGGGTGATGTCGGATGTGGCAAAACTATTGTAGCATTTTTGGCCTGTATGGAGGTTGTTGGCTCTGGTTATCAGGTTTGAGAAATGATGTCGTTAACTTGTCTCCATTGAAGCCATAGGATTTTTTCAGTATGTACTTATACTTTGATGCAGTTATCGTTCTGAAGCTCATTCCTTTGCTACTTTCAGTTGGAATTTCCACGATATCTCTTGCTTCTCTTTAATGGTTTTACTTCTTATTTGTATAGAGTGGTTATGCAGTTCATACTTTTCGTATACTCTCCTTATGCAGGCAGCTTTTATGGTTCCAACTGAGTTGCTTGCGATCCAACATTATGAACACTTGCTTGATTTGCTAGGCAATGTTGATGAAGATGGTTCCAAGCCTCGTATTGCATTATTAACAGGTTCAACCCCATTAAAACAGTCACGCATGATTCGTGAGGTATGTATCTGGGGACTTGTTTTCTATTTGGATAATGTATGAGATTCTTACCAGTAGCATTACTTGTTGTCAGGATATCGAGTGTGGACACATCTCTATGGTCATTGGAACCCAGAGTTTAATATCTGAAAAGGTAGAGTTCTCTGCATTACGTATTGCTGTAGTAGATGAGCAGCATCGATTTGGCGTGATCCAAAGAGGAAGATTTAACAGTAAGGTTGGCTTTTCTCATTCTCATAGCATATCTTGATCTTTTCCCCCATGCTTTGTCTTTATGGTTCTCTTTCTCTCATTCCATTGGTAATACTATAAATGAGATGTTGATCTACCTATTCCTGCAGTTGTTTTGTAGCTCTCAAACTTCAAGAACAGGAGCAGTTAATTCAGAGGAAACAGCAAAATATGATGGCTATATGGCTCCCCATGTTCTTGCATTATCTGCTACTCCCATCCCACGGACACTTGCTCTGGCGTTGTATGGGGATATTTCTCTAACACAAGTAAATGTTGCTCATCCTGTTGCTTGTTATGTGATGTATAGAAAATGCTATGTGATGTATATAAAATGTTATGTGAGATTTATTTGTGCATTTTGTAGTAGTTTGGTTAGTCGCATCATTATGTAGACTTTTGGATTAGTCTGTCTCTGTCCTGGATGTGTCAGCTGAAAATTGGCATGTAATAAACTTTTGGATGAGGCTGTCTCTGTCGTAGGTGTGTTAGCTGAAAATTGGTGGAACAGGAAATAATATTGGGTGAATTGGAGCCCTATTCTTTTTTTATTCATGCAGCGGCATAATATTTGCATGTTAATATTTTTCTCGATGGTGTGTATATTTGTAATGCATGTGCTGCCTGAAAAATATTAATTATTCTGTGTTTTTTGTCAAAATATTAGCAGAGAAGAATAAATTTCTTTCTCATTTATCTTAGGTTACAGCCTTAGTTTATATATACAATTGTTTATCCTAAATATAGTAGCAAACACCCTAAAGATTAGGGAAATCTGTATCTTATTCTAATCCCCATAAATCAGGGATTTATATGATCTCTATAACTATATATTCTATCCAAATAATACTACATAGTCCGACACTCCCCTTCAAGTTGGTGAGTGGATATCTTCCATCCCAAGCTTGCCAATAATATCTTGAAACTCTGTGCTTGTTAGTCCCTTTGTAAGTACATCTGCCAACTAATCCTTGGTTGACACAAATGGAGTGCATATTAAGTCATTGTCCAGTTTTTCCTTGATAAAGCGCCTATCAACTTCAATATGCTTTGTTCGATAATGTTGAACAGGGTTATTTGCAATGCTGATAGCTGATTTGTTATCACAATACCACCTCATGGGTCCTTCCCATTTTATTCTTAAGTCATCTAGGATTATCTTCAGCCAAAGTAACTCGCATATTCCCAACGCCATAGATATGATTTCTGACTCTGCGCTTGATCTTGCTACTACATTCTGCTTCTTACTTCTCCATGTTACAAGATTACCACCTAAGAGTGTACAGTAATCAGATGTTGATCTCCTATCGACCAAAGACCTTGCATAATCAGCATCGACATAAGCCTCTAATGTCATACCTGTGATTGTTTGTTGCTTAAATAGAATTCCTCTTCCTAGGTTGCCATTGCCTTGAGATGTGATTCTTTGGGATTATGCATGAATTGACTAACCGTGGTCACTGCAAATGCTATATCTGGTCTTGTGTGTGCCAGATATATCAAATTCCCAACAAGCTACTGATATGATCCTTTATCTACCATGGGATCTTCTGGAGCATCACCTAATCCATTATTGAATTCAATCGGTGTCTCCATTGGTTTACAACCCAACTTTCCTGTTTCTTTCAACAAGTCAAGTACATACTTTTGTTGAGAGATGAAAAATCCCTTGCTTTGAGCCAGCTACTTCAATGCCTAGGAAGTACTTTTAACTTTCCTAGCTCTTTGATATCAAATTCCTTCAAGAGACATTGCTTCAGATTTTTCATCTCTTCTACATCATTACCTGTCACAATGATATCGTCTACATAAACTAGCAATGCTGTGACTCTCCTAGAATTTGAGTGTCTAAATAAAGTATGGTTCCTTGACTCTGCTTATATTCCAATGAAATCATCACCTTAGCAAACCTCCCAAACCAAGCTCGTGGTGATTGTTTGAGCCCATAAAGGGCTTTCTTCAGCTTGCATACCATTCCCTTTTTAGATTCAAATCCAGGAGGAGCTTTCATGTAAATTTCCCCTTCTAGATCACCATGGAGGAACGCATTCTTAACATCAAATTGTTGCAGATTCCACTCGAAATTAGCAGCTAATGACAACAATATCCGTATCGTGTTCATCTTAACAACAGGGGCAGATGTCTCTAGATAATCAATGCCATAGGTTTGAGTGTACCCTTTGGCCACCAATCTTGCCATATGTCTTTCCACCAAGCCATCAACCTTGTATTTTGTGGTGAAAACCCACCTACACCCAACTAGTTTATTCCCTTTTGGCAATTCTACTAACTCCCATGTCTTGTTCCTCTCAAGGGCCTCCATTTCAGCCTTCATAGCATCCTCCCATTTTCTATCCCATAATGCCTCAGTTAGATTTCTCGATGTGGGCATTGTATGGAGATTGGTTAGGAAAGCTCTATGTTTTTGGGATAGATTCTGATAAGACATGAAAAAAGACAATGGATGTTTTGTGCAAGTTCTTGTTCCTTACCTAAGTGCAATTGGTAGGTCTTCAGTACTTGTTTCTTTTGGTTCGTCTGTTGGTTCAAATGGCTCAACACTTGGCTCACCACCTGGTGTGATATTGTCAGTTGGTTTGAGACTGATTTCTGGAATTTGAGCAACAGCACGAACGGGAGATTGGACTTGTGTTGATCGAGAGACTGGTATCTTCCTCCTAGAATAAACTTGCAGTGATTGCATGTGATCTTGATTTCCCTTATCTTTCATCACTTCAACAGATGTGGCTAACTCAATTGAGGGAGAAGTGGGTTCAGGCATGGTTATGGGTCAAGACTGAACAAAACTAGGATCAAGAAGAAACATATCCTTTGCTTTATCTTCACTCAAGGTCTCCCCCTGAAGATAAGTGTGCTGAAAAAAAGGTTCATTGTCAACAAAAGTAACATTAGCTGAGACATAATTTTTTAAAAGGTGGATGAAACATTTATAACCCTTTTGTGTGGAGGAATATCCAATAAAAATGCATCAAAGAGCACATGGATCTAATTTGCTCCTATTGTGAGAATGAACGTGAACAAACGCAACACAACCAAAGATTCGAGGTATACGACTGTTTGAAACAGAAAAATTTGGGAAAAATTTTGTGAGAGTATCAATTGGACTTTTGAACCCAAGGACACGTGTCGGAAGTCGGTTAATAAGATGGGCAACAGTTAATACGGCTTCACCCCAGTATTGTTTGTTTGGGAACATTTTTGTGAAACAGCAATGATCTAGTGATCTCTAGGAGATCCATTTTTTCGCTCAGCTACAACGTTTTGTTTTGGGGTGGTAACAAATGAGACTCATGAATAATTCCAGTTTTCTGAAAAAATGGAGAAAGGGTTTGATTGAAATAGTCCTTGGCATTGTTTGATCGAAATCTCTTAATTTTGACATCAAACTGAGTATTGATCATGTTGTAGAAATTAGGAAAAATAGTAATAACATCAGATTTATTTTCTAAGATGTAAAGCCATGTGACTCGGGTACAATAATCAATAATTGAAACAAGCCACCTAGCACCCAAAACATTTGGGATTGTAGAAGGTCCCCTATGAATGAGAGAAAAAAGAAACAAAGGTATTTTTGTTGCTTAAGCACGTTCGTGCTTGGCGAGTTCACAATCATCACAATGAAAAATTTCAGACGCAAGACCTTTAAATAACGAAGCAAGTATCAACTTGAGAACTCTAAAAGATGGGTGACCTAAATGACAATGATGAAGCCAAATTTTATCTTGGTTTGACATGACGGATTTGGAAAAGAAGGATGTAGATAAGGGTTTTCCAACTTCTGATATACTGTGTTGTTTTTCCAGGAAATAGAGACCGTCCCTCTCACTAGCACTTCCAATCGTCTTCTTCATGCTTAGATCCTAAAAGACACAATGTGAGGAAAAAAGGTTAATACTGCAATTTGAATTTGTGGTTAATTTTTGAATGGAAAAAAGGTTACACTACAATGCATTTGGACTGTTACACTACGAGATTAAGACGAAAGTTTCAGCAACTAAACAGGAGACTCGGACTGTTATTGAATATTCGAGTCTCTTACAAAACCTGGGGCAAGAGATGGATCATTATCAATGAATCCAAATTCTTAGACATTAGTATTAGAGGAAGAAGAAATACCTAAAAACGCCAATGAATAAGTACCTGTTGAGGTTGGCTTCTCAAAGGACTCCACAAAGGTTTTTAGTTTCTTAATTTCTTCGATGTTAAACTCAGGGATAGATTTTTTGAAATTTTCTTCATTAGTTGACGAAGTGCTCATCATATGTGCCTGACTTCGGTCGTTCCCACTTCAATTGGGCTTGCCATGAAGTTTCCAGCATTTCTCCCTGGTGTGCTGATTCTTCTTACTGTATGTGCAGAATAGGGATTCTCGGTTAAATGGTTTGGATGAGTCCCCTCTAGTAACTAGTATAGGATTGTTTGCCTCCTTCAATTTTGTGGCCTTGGTAATGAGTGCAGAACCATCTCCTCCTTGAGGTTGAAGCATAACATTTCGATGTCCTTCTTCTGCATGTATAATAGAGATCGTCTCATTTAGAGGCGGTAGGTTTGGTTTTCCTAAAATCTGCACCCATACAGCAACAAATTCCACTTTTAATCCTTCCAAAACATCATAAATATGATTCTTTTCCTCAAAATGCTTCAAAATTGTTGCATCTTCACTACAGCGCATTTGGATGCATTGCTAATGATCCATCTCTTGCCACAAGCTTTGTAAGAGACTTGAATATTCAGTAATAGTCTCGATCTCCTATTTAGATGCTGAAATTTTCATCTTAATCTCGTAGATCTGTGCAGCATTATTACCTTGGAATATGTCTGCCGAATAGCTTCCCAAATCTCCTTCGCAATTCTGAGGAACATACATGTGTCACTAATCTTTGGTAGCATTGAGTTCCATAACTACGACATTATCATGGAGTCTTGTTCATCTCACGCCGCAAATTTGGGATCGTGCTGTGAAGGACTTTTGCCCATTAAATGGTTCAATTTCCCTCTTCCTAGGAATATGTAGACCAATTGTGACCACTTCAAAATTCTTCCCATTCAATCGGTATGCGGTGTGAATGTTTTGCAAATCTCCGGTTATAGAAGCAACAGTATTCTTGAATGCAAGGCTAATGATTTCGGTAGAACTTCTGGGTGATTCCGACATGGTTGATGAAGACTAAGGATAAGAGCAGGAAAAAGGAATAGGGAAATATGAGGGAGAAGGCTAGGACGATGAGAGGAACAGTGGAGATGGATCTCAGTTGGTATGAGCAGGAAAAAAAATTAGAATTTTTGTAGGAAAGAGCTAACATCTCTGATACCATGTCAAATATTAGCAGAGAAGAATAAATTTCTTTCTCATTTATCTTAGGTTACAAACTTAGTTTATATATACAATTGTCTATCTTAAATATGGTATCAAACTCCCTAAAGATTAGGGAAATCTGTATCTTATTCTAATCCCTAGAAATCAGGGATTTATATGATCTCTATAACTATACAATCTTTCCAAATAATACTACATAATCTGACATTTTTAGAACTGGTCCAAAATATTGGCCCATGCAAACTAAGAGACCATGGCAGGGGGATGAACTCGTTGCTAAGTTGGGCTAGTCTGAGATTCAAAATAAGAAAAAGAAAGAACATTTAAAATTTAATTTACCTGGTAGATCATTTAAACTGGTCTGACCAACGATTCACACCAAATTGCCATCATACTTTGGTGAGTGACCTGATTGAGCCAAATGGATTACTGGGTCCCAACACCAAATCAGGTCATGTTTTAAACAGCCGAGATTTTGTCATTGCTCTATAATTTGTGCTTTCCATCTTAATTTTAGGACTCTTGTTATAAATCTGCTGAGGCTTTCAGATTGTGATTTTCATCTTCTTTCATAGCAGATAACTGACTTACCACCTGGAAGGATTCCTGTTGAAAGCCATATTATTGAAGGAAGTTCTGATGGTTTCGAGAATTTATACAAGGTATAAGTAATATTTTGTAGCTGTTTAAGGTAAATTGTTGCATCTACCAAAATAAGTCTACCAAAATATAGGTGTAGGTACTACTTTTGGGATCAAGAATATCATACATATATCACTTGTGATTTATATTACAAAATCAAGAATAATTGCTTTAGAGCCACTAGCCTGTCATCTGATATTAGAGAAATTGGGAAAGAGAAGTAATATTTAAATAAGGCTGTTTCTTTCCAAAGTTATGAATGATGTAAAAGATTCTTGATCCTCTTTGATTGGTAGTTTAATTATTGACAATACCATCATTTTTCTATTTGCATGGTTTTAAGAGTTAAATCTTTTTCAGTTCTATCATCTTGTAAACCCTTAAGAATCTACTATTATGTCTTGCATGGTTAATTGAATGTCGTTTAACCTTTCTCCTCCCATTTACCTCCGTCAAATTTGCTGTCTAATGAGAACATTACATATGTCAGATGATGTTAGATGAATTAGGAGTAGGAGGACGAGTGTACGTAGTGTATCCAGTTATTGAACAATCCGAGCAACTCCCTCAGCTTCGTGCAGCTTCTGCAGATGTTGAAGCCATGTCTGAAAGATTTCGAGGTTACAACTGTGGGTTAGTGCATGGGAAAATGAAGAGTGATGAAAAACATGAAGCATTGAGACGTTTTAGATCTGGGGAAACCCAAATACTACTTTCAACTCAGGTAATTGAGATTGGTGTTGATGTTCCAGATGCATCAATGATGATTGTTATGAATGCTGAGAGATTTGGAATAGCTCAGTTACACCAACTCAGAGGACGAGTGGGTCGAGGAGTTAAGAAGTCCAAATTTATATTAATAGCATCTACTTCTAGTAGCCTTAACCGTTTAAAGGTGCTGGAGAAATCATCAGATGGTTTTTATTTGGCAAATATGGATCTTCTTATTCGTGGACCTGGTGATTTGCTTGGGAAAAAGCAATCAGGCCACCTTCCAGAGTTTCCTGTTGCTAGGCTGGAAATAGATGGAAACATTTTGAAAGACGCACATACTGCTGCACTAGTGAGTTCTGTGCTGAGAATCATCTCCTTATCCACTCTATTTAAGTTATGCATGTCTTATCTGTGGTTTATTGTTTTAAATGTGTGATACTTTCTGACACAAAAGATCTCTATTTCTTTATTTCAATATAGTAGCACAAAAATCTTTCCTGAATTGCATAAACGAGGTAATTGGCTTTTCTTTTGTACCTGTTTGTATCCTTTTCCGGTTGTTTGCTCTTGTAATATGCACACATAGTCGGTTGACCATTGGCCATATTTGTTTGTGCCTGATTACTATGGTAATTCACCACAAGTCTACCAATGTGAAAATGATTGAGCTAGGTATGAACCCGGTATTGCTGTTTTACTTGGAATCTCACTTTTTTAATCAGTTATAGAGTTGAATAGACAACCCTTTAATCTACTGAATAGAGCATTTGAGAAATACTAGCGGTATATGATGGCCTGAGCTTATGTTCAGTGAACCATTTAAATTGTAAATTATGACCTATTTAAACTCTTGTTCTTGACAATCTAGATCTGCAAGCCATATAATTATGGATCTCATCTTTGACATCCCCTTTTGTTCTCAAATTGTTCATTCACTTGATGGTTGATAAGTTCTTTGATTTAGAGGAGCATATTTGGAATTCCTGAATCTTAAGGTACTGATTTTAGTTCTTGGTCTGACACGAGTCATCTTAAAGTATGTTGGGGTAAAGGGAAGAAGTTAGATAGGAAGGTTTGATAGGGTATTGTGGGTGGGGAGTGAACCTCACTTTCTTGCCCCTTAGTCCTTTAATCACCTCTCTCCTGATGAACAAGTAGCTCTGTCTCTAGCGAGAGGGGTTTCTCATGCAATGTGATAACATAGCATCTAACACAATGGTAAAATTCTTAACCATTGGAATTTGAAGTTGAAACCATCTCAAATGGGACTGCTTTGACGTGTTTGATGATTAACTCACAAAAGAAATTCTTGTAGTTTCATTTTTACTGTGGTATATTTAAGGCCTTAACCTGAGTTTATTCTTGGAAGAAATAGTTTAATTTGACAATATTCTGAATCAGAAATGTACCTTTTGCTCAAGAAGCCTAGATAGCTGGTAACATCTTGATTGTGTGGTCTCAGCAGCCCTTAATCTTGCTTTGTTGTTGACGGTAGTGAGCCTTTTTTCTTAACATGTTATGGTTAAAGACTTCGAAACAATGTAAGTGGCAGGTGTTTTCTGTCAATTCACAGGTTTTTAGCTTAGTCATTATATTCAAAGATTCAAGATAATTTGCTCTTGTTCTATATCTTTTTTGGAATGCCATGATTTAGACTAAAACCTTTATGGACCTTGGCTCCATAATAACAGATATAATGGAAACTACATGTTCAAATTACGTACACTCTTCACTTGGACGCTACATTTCTTCTTGCAGGAAGTTTTAGGCAAGTCACATGATTTGAAGCAATTTCCAGCACTCAAAGCAGAGCTCAGCATGCGTCAACCGCTGTGTCTTCTTGGTGATTGATGGAGAAGGAACTTTGGCAGTTCTCTGAATCCTCCTAAATTCCATGTCTCTGGATTGGGGTGGCTAAGCTTTGACACATGCGTCATGTATTACCTCAGTTGTACAGTTTTCTTCTAGTTGGGTACTCTTAGATTTGCATTTTCCAGATGCATGCATGTATTATTTACAAAAGGATGTTTGAATTTAGAATTCTGAATTCCGATTATGTTTCAAGTACATTGAACTTCTTGACTGTAATGTCTATAGTATTGCTTTCCTTAAATTAGAAAGTTAATGGAAGACAAAGTTTAGAAACTTCTCGTGCATGTGGTTCCGTACCGCTATATGATAATTATAATCTCAGTTGAATTAATTATGTGGACTTGGAGAAGGATTCCAGGTAAGTGTAACAGGTCATAGTCTCAGCTTACGACCTCTCTTGGGCTTATCAAAGACTGGATTGACGTGTTATGAGGTGAAATTGAGGTCAATTTGTTCAAACTCCCCGGAGTAAAGTTCACCGAAACTCTCTGGATTTTTGAAAATCGTTGCCTTTATTTGCGGTCCGCAGGGGTTATTGACCAAGTTTATTAGCTTCGGCCTAAGCTTAATGTCAATATTTGGTCCCAAATATTAGTTAAAAATTTTGTTGTACTGATTCCTGCCCTTTGAAGGCAGGTAAATTTTCAGACTTGGAGGAAAGTTTTAATCCCTATATTACTTTGCAGGTTGTCAATTTTTGGCACATGAAAATTTTAGTTGTTTTCAATGGCTAGCTTATTGTTTAGGTCTAGGTCTAAGTTCAGATTAATTCAAGACCTAATTATTCCAAGTTAAATAATATTGTCATACTTAAAAGAGTAGGATCTTGGGTAAGCCTAAATGTGGACAATTCAGACCCGGTTTTAACTAGAAAAAAGTTATTCTATATTACTTTTTGCAGAATGCCATGAAAAAGATGTTTGGCTTGTGGGTTGATCTTACCGTAAAATTGGTAGTTTTAGTCAATTATCAAATTGCATTTGTTGTGGCTTGATTGAGATCACAACGAACAAGAAAATGAAAAGAGGAAAAAGAACAAAGAGTAGAACATCGAACGGTGCTCATGTTTTCGGTGCAAGTCAGCTTAATTTATGGCCAACTATTGTTGCTCGTATTTACTTGAATTACTACCCATCTAAATTTGTTAAAAACTTTATAAAAATACCTTCAATTCCTCTGACCTTTTAAATCGTTCTTAAACCTTGTTAATAAAATAAGATGCCTAAGAGATCATCAAAATATTTACATTGGAAACTATGTATTGGATTCTTTACTGATAAAATAAGATGCCTAAGGGATCATCAAAATATATATATTCGAAACTATGTATTGGTTTCTTTATTAAATTTTCTTTTGTACGTCATTTAGAACAATTGCTTTACTAATTAGTGGTAAAGTTGTATATACTGAATCTTCTCAAGCTTCACATTTAACGAGAAGTTTGCTTTACTAATTAGTGGTAAAGTTGTATATACTGAATCTTCTCAAGCTTCACATTTAACGAGAATTTTACCAAGTTGTTATTGTTTATTTTACTAATAACAATTTTGCTAAGTGTTTGGTTTTTTCTAATACTAAATTTATTTCATAATGTTTCTTGCAAAGCATTATGATAAAACCTCTTTGTTTAAATTAGGTTTGCCATAGTCATTGAATTTTCATATAGTCGTGAGATTGATATAATCCTAGAATTAAAATACCGTAAAATTAAATTGCAAACCATGTCATTTTATGCGGCTGATTCTGTTGTGACCATTTAGGTGTGAACTCTGGCGAAGTGGTAGTTGGATCTTTTTCTTTCTAGTGGGGATGAAGTCTATGAACCACTTGTTTTAGATAAATCATTTGATGAGTCATTGACTCTAAACTAAATAATAAACTCAATTCTACTGATATAAATATATGATAGCAACTGCAGCCAAACGTTCGAAGTAAATTGTAATTCGGATGAGTAGAGAACAATTTAAAGTACGGTGTATCAAAGAAATAGCGGAAGAGGGTAGACGGTTATTCAAGTAAGTTGTGGTGATGAAAGCTTCATGAAAAAAAAAAGAGTAACACCACTATGTAAAAACATCGTCATGCTGAGTTCTCTAATAATGTGATGGCGATGCTCCACTCGAATTAATTGTTCAGGGGTATAAGGACATGAAAGTTGGTGTTGAATTCCCTATTGTCAAAAGTGATGAGAAAGCTCGTTATTGACAAATTCGTCATCATAATCTGAGTGACAAATTTTAATACGACAATCAAATCGATGAAGAACATATTGTTCAAAATCCAATAAAATATTAATGAAAGAGTTTTTTTTTGTTTTTAAAGGTATGAGCCATATGTAACGAGAGTAATCATCAATAAACAAGACATAATAACAAAAATTTCCCAAGGAATTAACGGGAGTAGGTCCCCATAAATCACAATCAATAATTTCAAAGAGTTCACTAGCATGAAATTTTGATAAACTGAAGGGCAATTTTAAGAGTTTGCCAAGGCAACAACTTTCACAAAAAGAAGTTGACATGGATTTATCAATAAAAGATATTAAATTAACATATGCAAGATGCCTTAAAGACGCATCTTAAGGGTGCTCAAGTCTTTGATGCCAAAGAATAGGATGAACTGACGATTTATATGCAAGAAGTGCACTTTCTTACTTGGGCAACACATACATATCACCTTTATGCTTTCCGACCAATAACACCTTCCATGTTGTTCGTTCCTTCACACAGAATAACTGATCAGTAAATTCACAATTGACATTATGTTGGTTTACAAGCTAACTAACAGACAATAGATTGTGTGTTAATTTAGATATAAGACGAACATCTTTGAGAAGCAAAATATTCTTACCATTTGAAATTGGGAGATTTCCAACACCCATAATTTTTAACTTTGAACCATTACTAACCAAAACATAGTCATGGCCAAGATAAGCCCTAAGTTTTTCAAAAGTACCTGAGTTTCGAGCCATATGGCTAGAAGCACTGATGTCAACTACCCAATCATCATCGAGAATGGTATTGTAGAGTTTCATAGATGCAAGAGCTTATGGAATTTGATCATGATTTGTAGTCTGTCTCTTGAGCCACCAATAAATGGTGGAAATGTGATCCTGTTTGTTGCGTCATTGACAAATCTCATTTTTGTAGAACTCAAGTTCAGAAGGTGTCATTCTTTTCATACTAGGAGGTGGTGGGTGAGGCTAACGACATCCAAAAGACGTATTACACTAATCACTAGCAAAGTCACGTCGGTTGTTCACAAAATAGCGACAATCATTGAAAGCCTACACTTGATTATTGCTCCCACCAGCTTGGCACTGGTAATCACAATTATAACATGAAAACTCATTCTGAGAAGTATTGTTTACAGTCACATAGTTATTAGAAATAGGCCCAAATCCTCTACCCTCGGAAGTGAACTAAGTATGATATTTAGAGTCACCGCGACAATTGTTTTGTTGCATAGTAAATGCATAACTAGTATTGAAATAATTCTCAAGAATAGTATTCCTAGTCTCATATGCATTCAATTGGTTTATGCATTTAGAATATGTTGGTAATGGTGATTTAAGAGCCATGGTGGTAAAATCTTTGTAGTCAGGACCTAGACTCATAACTAAAGAGCAAACCTTATTCTTGTCAAGAAGAGATTGGCTGATGGTGGCAAGTTCATCACAAATTTTTTTGAAGTTCCTAAGGTATTCTGAGATAGATGTGCTTGACTCCTTTCGTGGGTAATTGAGTTGCTGTTGGAGTCCGAATTCTTGTTCCTTAGAGTGGCTGGCGAACTCTTGTTCAAGAGTTAACCATAGTTCATGCAACGTTTCTTGCCCAATCGAGAGTCCAAATGTCTTTGTAGCTAGAGTCGCAATAAGGAGGCCGAGGAGAGTTATGTCTGTTTGTTGCCAGTTGGTGAATTCTGACGATCCTTGTAGGTGTTGTTGACATGTGTGATGCCACTGACGGTTGAAGACTCCTTGTTGACATCAACAATGGCTTTGTGTTTTTGCCAGTTTGAATTGTGACGGCGACATGATCTCTTATGTGAGATGGCCCCAAACGTTGTAGGATCAAGCCACATTCTTGACCTGGGCTCTCCAGAAGACATATGCATCGTGTGAGAGCTTTATTGTGATGAAATTTTCAATATTGATTAATGTGGTATTGTTTTGGTTAAAGTGTAAGGAAGATATATTTGATTGATGAGAGAAAGAGATTGTGACTCCTGTTAACAAGTCTCTGATACCAAGAAGAAAATAAGAATTGATTGAGCACAAAGCAAAGAAGACTTTATTGATATTGTTTCTATTTGATAAGAAGCAACACACACAACTACTCTCATAACAGTTAGAAGCTAGCTAAAAGGGACGGAAACCCTAATCTTGGCCAAAACCTTCTTTGTGGATGGGAAGAGTTACGAGCCAATTGGTTATGATAACTCCACATGGGCCTAAAGTTAGGACATATGCTTCTTTGTGAAAGCAATTCCTATTCATTCGAGAGCACGTTGAACGTAGTTTATCATGACCAACATACTCTAACTCCTTGACGTTGTCCACTTGAGTACCATCATTTTCGCTCCCTTCATCCTTATCACTCCACTCAAAGGAGGCTACTTTATCAATATTAATTGATCTAAATGTTATTTTTTTATTTTGGTTAACCATACTTCCAATTGAATCTAGAGTTAAATATGTTTTTTTACAGTAGTAAATTAGTGTTTTCGTATGTCCTTAAATAAGTTTTCTATTCTTTATTTTAAAATAGTACTTTTAGCATAATAGAGAAAAATAAGTAATCTACCTTTCTTTCAAAAAACATTACCATTCTTAAATATTTTTGTCAAATTTTAATACTATATTTTAGAGTCATTTGAACTAATATTATTAACTATATATAATTTTAAATATAGAAATGGATTATATACTTCCATATAAAAATGGTAAAAGACTTGAGGATGACTCTAGTTTACTTAATGTAGTTCAACTTAGCCTAAAATTAACAATTGGAAGTAGGTTTAATTCAAGTTTAGTTCCTTATTTCCAAATTTGCATTTCTATCTTCTTTAAATTTTTATTATGGACATTATCCATCTAAAGTTCAGAAGTTAGTGAATTTTAATTTTGTTAACATAAAAAACATATTATATAGATTTATATAAAACCATAGTATTCCATAACTTTTGAAACCTTATCAAGATTTTGGATTAGGATCCCAGAGAAGTCGTGGTCTAGAACACCAAGTCTCCTAAAGTAGTCATCTTTTCATATGTCAACATCACTAGGTTTCATATCTCTCATCTCTGATATAAAAAGGAAATTACCTTGTAAGTAAAGGGTTCCAAATCTCTATATAAAATACTTCCATATAAACCTAAAACTTGAACTTCAAAGCTCTACCACTAGGGAACACTTTAGCGTTCTTTTTTGCAAACTCAAAGATCGCAATTGTCATTACTTGAAGATAACCCTAATGTTAATTAGGTCAACCTAACAAACCACGCATGAGATTATCATTTGGCATCGTCTGTGAAAAACATCATAGTAGAAGTCATGTTCACGCTTTTTTTCAGCAATGCAAATGAATAAAGAGCTAAGTTTTTTAGATCCTATAGCCATAAGAAAGCCCTTGAGGGACTCTTAGCATCCAACAAGAGATTGAGGATCTAGTATAGATTTTGACGGAGTCAAATGTTTGGAAAAGGTATCCCTACCACTGGACATCAGTAAGCATATCAACATATAAGAGATTCAAGAAAACAACTATCAAGAGATAGTGGTATGCATGTCCTACCTTCAAACATATCATGAGAAGGCCATCCAAATGTTGTTTATGATAGTTATTTTACTTCGACAATTGCAGAGGAATTATTGCCATTGAAATTCAAGTTATTGTCATTAGAGGCATATATAGCCTGATGGATCCTACTTATTACATCACATGTAATAAGGAGATTATAGATTTGTAAAGGATGTCAAACATACTAAAATGCAAAACTTTTTTTTGTCAAAAATGATTGGAGATACGATAGATTGGTATCAAAACATGTCATATATATCAATCTTTAGATTTGCACAACTTAGAGTGCACTTTGAATCTCACTTTGCAAATAAAAAGTGTAGAACAAAAGATTCATTAACTTTCTTTAATGTTGTTCAAATGCAAGGCAAAATATTACAATGATTCGTGTAGAGGTTCAACATAGAAGTCAACTAAGTTCCAAACTTGAACCCTGCCACAGTAATGATTACTTACAAGAAAATTAGTGATAAGAAAGTGTCCCCTTTATGATATCTCTCTTCCCCCTATATACTATGCTTAATATATTCATTAATGGAAACTTTTGGTGGCTTCCTGCTCATCTTAGTCTGCCGCAACCACAATATTCTTGACATTCATCCAGAGAGGATATATTTTATTGGAAGGATCTTCGCACTTTCAAACTATCAAATAAGATTACTATGGATATGCTCAGATTGAGGAATCCAAAAGTCAACTAGATTAAAATCATTCCACACAAAGTTCTTCCCCCTAAGGAATCATTTCTCCTATGGCTTATTATTAGGAATCAACTTAATACTGTAGATAGACTTCCTTACCTTAACATAGGCATAGGATGCTCCCTATGTTCTACACATGATGAAACTAGAGCTCATCTTTCTTCATGTGTTCAGTTTCTAAGTTCATTCGAGAATAGGCGAAACTAAAGATTGGAAAATTAATCAACTTACTTGTTATGGGAATATGTGTGCAAACAATTTGGAAAGAAAGGAATGCTAGAAGGTTTTAATCTAAATGTAAAACTGTAGAAGCACTTATCAATGAGGTTATAAATGGGATTTGAGAAATTATTTTACCAAGGAACCTTGATTGTAGTTCCTCTTTACTCCTCTCTTTGAATTTCTAATTCGTGTACTATTTACAAAGCAGAATTTTGTAGGTATACCCAATATGTTTTCTTTTCATTGAAGGTTAATCCCATAAACCTCCTTTGGGGATGTAAGCTTCATTATTTATTAATTCATTCCTTTTTCCTTCTTAAAAAGAATTTGTTATTTAATCGATCATGATAACTGAAGGTAATAAAAATGTTGTTTATATTGTTTGAAATGTATTGTTGACGTTTGAATTATATTTATACAGATTGTTGATGTTTGAGTTATGTTAATGCAGATTGTTAACATTTGAGTTATGTTTATGCATTTATTGATATTTGACTTATGTTTATGTGTATTATTAATGTTTAAGTTAAGTTAATTTGGATGTTGATATTGATGTTTGAGTTATGTTTATGCGGATTGTTGATGTTTCAGTTATGTTTATTCGGATTGTTGATGCTTGACTTACATGTGTGAGGATTGTTGATGTTTGAGTTATGTTAATGTGGATTATTTATGTTTGAGTTATGCTATTGTGGATTGTTGATATTTGAGTTATAGATGTACAATATAATGGCACATCGTAGAAACAAAGGAAAGAAGGTGGTAAGTATCAAGGTTGTTCCTCCCCTACAAAAACTAAATCAATCAAATCCTAGCCAACAACAACAATCAACTTCATACACTAATGAACCTAGTCAGCAACAACCTCTTTCTGCCTCAACTAGTAAAGAGGGATATATAAGTTTGTTAATCTTTAACACATACAAATATGCTTATGCTCAAATATATATTTATATTTTTAATGCGTACTTTCTTATCATTATTCATTTGTTGTTAAGTTTCAATATCAATGTTAGAAAAAGAGGTAGAATTATAACTAAAGGTTGTGAGTTGCAACGAATGAATGTTGCAATGAATAACAAGTTGTCTGTACATATTGATATCTCGTAAGGTCATCCTGTAGACAAGATTCAATCAACAAAATTGTGTAGTAAGTTGGGGATAATTGTCAGAACTGAATTGTTTTGCTTTAAGCATATCAAGTAGTTGAAGAAAGACAACTTTCCAGAGAATGCTTTGGATAAAGTTTCGGTAAATTTTCAATTGATTTAATTACATGCGATATTGTTTTGCTTATTTAAAGACTAATTTCACTTTTTCTTGTTCTTTACAAATGAAGTTCAATATCGTCGATATTGATAACCCTGAAATTTCAAATTGTATGACTTCACTATTGAAACAAATGACCAGGGATCGTTGTTATCAATTGCATCAATATTACAAATCTTTTCCTTTAGATGAGAAGGCAAGGAGATATGTTCCTAAATGGATGTCTTCAAAAAATTGGAGCAAAATGTGTGATTATTGGGCCTCTGTCAATGTTAAGGTTTGTTTTCTTTCTCATCACATTTGCTTCCATTAATCTTGTTACATAATTTAGTAACTTTTTTCTATTTAGGAAAAGTGTGAGCAAGTCAAGATTCATAATTTAATAACTTGTTTTATTTAGGAAAAGTGTGAGCAAGTCAAGATTAACAGAAGAAAAATAAAAACTCCTCACAACCAAGACTCTGCATTATTTGTTGTTCTGCGAAATGAATATGTAAGTTATTTGTTTATAAGTTATAGTTATATCAGTAAACACAATATTATTTAGGGTAAATTACCAAAAAATCCATACTTTTATCAAATTTTCAATTATAGCCTGAACTTTAAAAAGTGAGTAATAAAATGCTCAAAATTTCAATTTTTTTCAATTCTAGCCCAAATTTCAAAAGGTGACAATAAAATGTTTAAACTTTCAATTTTTCAAATTCTAGCCTGACGTTGTTCTCCCAATGCCCTCAGCCCTCAATCCTCAACCCTTCATTTTCTGTTTTTTCTTCTGACACCCCAAACTACTCTTACATTACAACAGACTACACTAGTAAGCTCTTTGTTTTTAGTTCGTTCTCCTAATATCCTTAGTGTGAAGGCATTGGGATTGTGTAATATGAAAATCGAAAAGTGATGGTGTCGATAGAATAAACTGAAATAAAGAAAAAACTGAAATCAAAGCGTAAGGTCGTTAGGGCTGCGTAATCTGATTTAGGTTATTTTTAAACAACAATATAATTTTAATTATGTGATTAAACAACATCGTTTCATTAATCTTCATTTGTTGTGATAATTTTGGCTGACATGTATTAATAGTTAAGGTTTTTAAAATATGTGGCAAGTCACGCCAGTAAACTTAACGAAAACACTAACATCGGGCTAAAATTGAAAAAATTGAAGGTTTGGGCATTTTATTGTTTCTTTTGAATTTTGGGCTAGAATTGAAAATAATTGAAAGTTAGGCATTTTATTATTGCTTTTTAAAGTTCAGGCTATAATTAAAAAATTGATGAAATTTTGGGTTTTTTTTGATAATTAACCCTATTTTTTATTGTATTTTGTACTTTTTTTTCCAAAAAACAAAGTCAGAAAGAACTACACATAGAACAGTATGATAAGATCATAATTTACAAACTGACACACTATAAAGAAGATGTATGTTTGATATCTGAAGAAGCACACAATAATTATGTAAGTAAAAAAATTGCTTAAAATTTAAGTTTATTTATATATGTAGTACTAACTAATAATATTTGAATTGAATATTAATTTTGTTTCTTAAATTTTAGAATAAGATGTAGGAGTTGTCACAAACATCAATATCTATCGGAAATGAGCCAAATATAGATAAAATTTGTAACAAGGTACTTGGTACACGATCTGACTACATCAAAATCTTTAGATTTGGGTCAAAACCAACTGCTTCATCCTTATCAAGACCACAACATGTTCAACATCTTGAAAAGGACAACTAGTCACTTCATACTAAATTAAAACACAAGCTTAAAAAGTTGATCAAAAATTTACTTGAATTATGTAGGTAGTGAAGAAACTGAGTCTCAGTCATTAAACTAATATTTTTATTTTTTATTTTGTATATAAGTATTTTTGAAATTGTAACTAACATCTTGTACGTGGTCATATTTAATGATATTTTATTTTCTATGTACAATGCTTCTAATTTTCAGTTATTTATTTATTATATTTTGCATAATAAATTATACAACAAAAATTCTAATATTACATGCAATAATATCGATTAAAAATGTCACTAATAATTATAATCTACATGATATAATATTTAGTTATAATGTATGTTAAAAATTTCAAAACGTCGCCAAAAAATTTGGCTACGTTTTTAAAAAAATTGTCAATAAGTTTTGCCTACGGTTTCTACGTTTTCAGAAACAAAGCTAAAGTTTTAGTGATGAAAACAAGTCATATCCAAAACTTATTGGCAACGATTTTAAAAAATATTGCCTATAATTTTTTGTTACGAAAACTACTCGTAGCAAAAGCCAATTAGCGACGATTTTGTGGAAATGTCGCATATAGTTTTTTGCTACGCAGATATGGTGATGATTTTGATGACAAAAATAAATTGTCGCTAATGACTATTAAGCCATGATTTGATGAAAATATCGCATATAATTTTTTCCTATAAAGATTTGGTGATGAATTTAGTGATGAATATATATAAATCGTCACTAATGATACCATGTATGTGTTGATGCACGAAGAGATCAGCTTACATAGTGGTTCATGTCAATAACATTAATGATAGAATTAACAGTATATTATATTTGCAATAAATTAGAAATTGATCTTCACGATTGTTATTTTAAAAATCTAGTTTTTTTAGTGAAAACATTAATTGTTTCGTTCTTGTTTAAAAATCAGACCATTTTTGTACCGACACTAGAATCCGACCAGGCCAATGGCACCTCTTGTGCCTCGTAGATGGTATTGCAATCAACCAAATTCAGTTTTAAATTTATTTTGTGCAAAAGCAACGTTGTCGGGAACTGTAGGAAGCCAATAGGCAGTGCAAATTGCTAGGAAAGCGCAACGCAGTGTGAATGAGCAGACAAACATATCCCTCGTTGGCAGCTTTGTACTCTCCCAAAAAGATATATCCTTTCCAAAGTCATTACAATCGTTTCAGATTACATAAATTGCAACTGCCAAGTAGTTACTATGTTTGGTGTAGGAAACATAACCTCAAAGCCTCGTTATGTGAACAACATTGTACACCTCGTATTGGTAGCTCCAGCAACCATGGATATCGCTTTCGTATTTGAGACCCCAGAGGAAAAATGAGCAAGAAATGAAGAGCAAAGTAAAATAATTTTTATTATAAAAAATATTTCCTCCTATCCAAAATAAGTGTCGTTTACGATTTTTCATGCATGTTTATAATTTTATTCTCAAAATTATCCTTTAATTTCTCTCACATCCTAATTATACAGATCACATTTTCAAGGCAATTCAACATGCAATTAATAAGGGTATATCAAATATTTCACTAACTTTCTTAATAAGTGTGCATCTCTCTAAAATGACACTTATTTTAGATAGAAGGGAGTTAAATCACTTCTGCCCTGCTTACAATCTTTTTTCTTCTTTTAGTGCCAAAGTTTGTTGCCAACCACATATTCTAGTTCTTATCTAAGAAGTAGTCCCGGCACTTTCACTATCACGGTCATTCTCTTACAAGCTTTTTTCATAGTCTTTCCCAGAATCGTATATCAAAACACACACTCGTGAGGGCCCACTTTCATTTACATTTTAGCATCGTTCGTTCTTTTAATAGTCGGAGGCTATTAAATGTCATTTAATCATTGCGGGAAAGAGACAATTTTGGGTTGATATAATCCCATATTATTATATAATCCTTTCATCTTTCAAAGACTGAGGATAATTTTTAGTTTATTATACTTATATGACTATCTATATGAATCTAAAATACTCCAACTCAAAGTTTGTAATAAAGGATTTTTACATGATGAGTTCTGAGTTTTGAATGATAATTTATTGGCAAAGTTTTTAAATTTTTAATGTATCTTTAGCTTACTAAATATTTGAATATAATATAATTAATTTGTAATTTATTATTCACGTAGACACTATATTAGCATTTTAAATCAAAACAATAATATTAAATAATATTATGTTTATTTGTGTTTCTTCTTTTTTATTTATAGATTACTTATTATTTATAAAAATATAATTAAACATTAATAAATAATGTAATTTTTGTAACTATAATTTTCATTATACTTTGTCTCAATTATTATAATAATTGTTGGATTTTTGTTCTTGTAGAGATTCACATAACTTTAGTAATAATATGACTAGACTCAAATTTAAGGATTTGATAAGTTAGTTTATGAATAATTAATAATATAGTAATTAAAAATATAAATAATATTCCTAATCATTATAACAATTATTAAAAGTTCACTATATAAAGAAAAAATAGAAAATAGTAAAAGTATTGAAAATGGTATTTATGATTTTTAAGATCATGATTTAGGAAAAGTCGTTCTTATTTATATTAATTTCTTGTATTTTTATAAATTAGTTTCTCTATAATTAAAATTTGCTCTTTGTTTTTTTTATTTTTAATATAGGATATTAAATTTTACTCTTTATTTTTTTTCCCTCTATCACAGATATAATATCATCGATATATTCTTGTGATATATTGTGAAGTTATTGATGTTTTGCTATACCGCATACTTCTTCCAATTCTATATAAGTATTTTTGTTTTTGTTTTAGTTTAATTGTATTATAAATATATATTGTCAATTTATTGAAATTTTTTTCTTCGCCCATGACCTATAAAATGTCAAGAAGGACTATGCTAGGAAGAACCAAACATTGGGACAACATATGAAAAAAAAAAAGAGTATTTGGGATATTGTGATAATACTAATATTAGATGAAAACTGAAAGATAGGCTCTTACTCCCTCACTTAAAAGATGAATAAGAAATTTGTCCAAACTTATGGTGTGATCCAAAAGTTCAAATCACTATCGTCGACATATCATATAGACAGACTTGACATTATTTGTACGACACTTCGAGTAAAAAATAATTTTCATTTTCGTTACCCGAAGAGCTTTGAAGTAGAGGGTCGTGAGTGTTACCCCAAGGGCATAAACATTTTCAAAATAAATCAAGAAACTGGAAAAAAAAAATAGAGATTTTAAGCGTTACTCCTGTAAATTGGAAAATCATACACGTTTGAAGAATAAAATGATAAATCGCCATTTCATTTCAGAATTTGTATTGTGGAAAAAAAAAGAGATAATAAGCCTTAGTTATATATAAACTTAAAGTTGTAAAATGAGTTGTGGTGACACATCATAGTGATTACAATTATGGTAACAGCTAAACTTAAAGTTGTAAAATTACGGTAATACAATCGACATTCTTTTGTCTCAATATGTCACTGCTAAACCACGCCTTGAATAGTGTTTTGCTTAGCTCCTAGTCCTAGTACGTAGACTAGTAGATGGTGAGAGCCTTGGAGACATAATTTGTCCAGATACATTGTACCTAATTAGAAAACGACGTTGATTTTTTGGGTTGTGAAACAGAGGCGCGGAGAAAATTGTTACAATTCTACTATATAATGCACACTTTTTCCACCGAATGCTTCACTTTTCGCCGAACCAATTTACTTGTCAAGAGGTTAAATGACCTTTTTTTCTATAGCAAATATGCATTACCTTTGGAATTTGGTGGAGAAAGCCAATCATAGCTTGAAATGAAGTGGAAAAAATAAAAGGAATGAATGATTGAATGATTCCTTTTAATGACTCTCGGAAATCAATTTGGTACATAATTTAGAAACAAAGAAGAAATTCGACATGTCAGATCTTGGAGAAATTTGGATAAAATTCCAATTACCTCTGTCGGTCAGGCATATGTACAAGGTCGTTTAAGTCAATGATCACGTGGGAAATCGAGAAAAGAAAAGGTAAGGTCAAGTTCCGCTGCAGAAAACATTATCTTGTCATTGATTTAGGTTTAACTATTAAGCAAAAGGCCAAACGGACTTGAGAAAAGAAAATTGTACTATTCCCACTTTTTTTGAGTTTATATTTCAGTATTACACCTTAACTCTGATACTTAAGTCCCCATATAGCCAATCTTAATCTTAATCGGAAAAAAATTAATATTCAATAGTAAATATTAAATATCAAAGTCGTACGGTTGAAATATAAAGTGGAAGTTTGTCCCATATTGGAGAAAGAGAGAAAAGAAGACTAGCATATAAGTCTAGTGAGCTACTTCACCTATCACCAATTAGTTTTAGGATGGAACCTCACTTAGACTTGTATGTGATCTAACTTTCCTTCTCGTATGGGCCCATAGGCTCATTATAAATTCTAATATGATATCAGAGCAGGTTGCTCTTATGTCAGTCGTTAACCCTTCGAAATGATAAATTATGTCTCGTGTTAGACCCACACGTGAGAAGGGGTGTTAAACTATAAAGTGGAGGTTTGTCCCACATTGGAGAAAGAAAGGTAAAAAGACTAGCATATAAGTCTAGTGGGCTACTCCACCTATTACCAATTGATTTTAGGATGGAATCTCATTTAAACTTATATGTGGTCTAACTTTCCTTCTCGTATGAACCCGTAAGCCCATTATAAATTCTAACACGTACAGATTAGTTTATATAAGAAAGGTTGCAGCTAATATTGAGTTTTGCAAGTTCAGAGTGGAGTAGTAGTTTCAAGAGGAAATCAAAACCTTAGTTACCTGTAAATACTTGTCTAGCATTACAAACAGTTCAATACCGCATTATCTTATGTTAAATTTTTTGTTTCTCTGTAACTAAAATAAGGTGGAGAACAAAGATTTCCCTTGATTCCTAGTGGACATAATAAACCATATTCTAAATAATTAGAGAACTCAGGTACTTTGGGCAAACAGAGATTTGATGAGATATAGCTTTTTGTGGAGCGAAATCAGTTCCCTATCTTTTGCAGACGTCGCGTTCACACTTCCTTCCTCGCAAAACTAATATTATATTTTATATTAGGTTTTACTCATATGAATATTTTAATCATGATATTTATGTTAAATCTCATCATTTTTGGTTTGTGTATGGCATATTATGAATTTTTATAGGTTTGATATTAGGACTTATGATAAGATTTGGAAAGTTAGACCAACTGCGTTTTAATTTATTTTAATTTGGTTCTTAGATCTTTAGAATTTTAATAAATCATAATAAAATATTTTTCTTTAATTAGATTTCTAAAATAAGGGTGGGTTAGGCCTAATATTACTCTCTTATTGTCTTTAAAACTTAACGCAAGTTAAATCAAGTTCAGATTCGCAAGGAGGTTTAAATGAACTTTAAGGCTTTTCAATTTTTATATATTTTTAGAATCTATAACTATTAGTTTTGATTTCTGTTCTTTTTTTCATCTTGGATTAAGATTTTAGGATCAATGCTTTTCAAATCCAAAACTCACATGTGGGTCTTGATTTAGCTAAACCTAGTCCCATTATGATTAGTTCAAGTTTTCATTTAAATGATTATATATAAACGTCAGCTTGAGTATTATGTGTTTGAGTTTGTGTGTTATAAATAACACATATGTTGATCAAAATCCCTACTGTACACCAAAACGTCATCAAAATACAAAACAACAATCTTTTAGTGAATGCATGTGGTATTATTTGTAAAGAGTGATGATATTTTTTGTATGGAATCATAAGAGTTTTAAATGTTAATGCTTATAGTGAAATTTGGTGTTGTATGCAACAAATATAAATACAAAACTATTGAACAAGTATATTATATTAAGTACAAAATTTTCTTTTTCGCAGGCCTTATTTTGTATTGAAGAGCATCGTTCATCCTTCTTCTTTGTAGTCTGAAGTTGTCTATCCATCCAGGTAGGTCGTCCAACTAATGTCTATCATATGTATTGCTTTAATAGTACGAGTATTTGGGTTTGGTTTTTGTGTGAATGCAAGGAGATCTTGATTTTGTATTATTGTTTAGAATATTCTTATAATCAATGATGAGTTTCTATGTTCTTTTTTAATGGTCTGAGTATTTATGTTTGATTTTTGTTTGAATCATTGATGAGTAGATGTATGAATTACATAAGTATTTACTATATATGGAATAAGTTTGAGATCTTATGGATGATTCAATGCATAATAAACCCCTAAGACAGTATATAGGTTAGAAACCTGTGATGTAGCTCCCATAAGGCTTATCGGTAAAAAATTTCACGAGCCTAAGAGTTACAGCGAGAACTTACTTTTTCGACTCATATGATATAACAATACCACGTACCATATTGCTTGTTTAAAATCAAACTTTATAAATGAAATGGTAGGTAATTAATTCAAACATGAATACTTGAACTTCATTGTGATTAATTCAAACTTATTATTAACATAAGAAATTCATAGGTTTAATAGACATGACAATTCTTTGCAAAATAAACCCTTAAGACGATATATAGGCTGGAAACTTGTGATGCAGCTCCCATGAGGCTTATTAGTGAAAAATTCCACAAGCTTAGGAGTAACAGCGAGAACTTACTTTCTCTATTCACAAGTGTAAATAATGTCACCATTGTGTTGTTAGGTTTAAAATCAAACTTTGGAAATCAACTTGTAAGTGATTAATTCAAACATGAATACTTGAACTTCAATGTGATTGCTCAATGTAATGTTGGATTTAATACATAGAAGTACTTTTTTTTACTTCTTAATGTCACTTCTCACAGGACATTGGTTGGTATATTGTTTTATTTAACTGATATATACTCATATATGTTGTCTATCAATTAAGTCATCCAACTTCTATTCATATTTGGAATATTGTTAAAATAATTGATGGCTAGATGTATGAAATACAGTTCATTTGTAAGGTTATTATGAGTTAGAATATGGTGATCATCTAATCACTGAGGTGGTTTTCTAATTGTGAACTCATATGGTGGGATAGGTCTGTTTCAATTTGGAGGGGAAATGGTCAAATACTTGTAAAAACTTAGGGGATGTTTTGTAAAGTAAATATTAAATGTTTTGTAAACTTAGTGGAAATGAAATATACTAACTATGAAATTACTTTTTTAAATAACAATTTTGCATAAATGAGTAATGTTGATAGATCTTGGATGTATAGATGATTAACACTCAATGGTTTCATTAATCCTGAGCTTGTTGAGGGAGTTGAAGCTTTTATTTATTGTGCATGTTCTCAACCCACATAAATGGGTAGTCCAAAGATAAGATTTTCATGTAAAAAGTGCAAATATATTCCTTTTCTTCCTATTGATGAACTAAATCTCCATTTGTTAAGAAAATGTTTTGTTTCAAATTATTTTGAGTGGACAAGACATGAGGAACTATTAATTTATAACATTTTAAGAGGTAATGAAGTAAACTCGTCAATAAAGGTGGATGACTTTGAAGGGGGACTAGATTTAGAAAAAGTAATGTAGGTGTAATTAAAAATCCTTACATCCAAATAATTTATGATGCAGTCGGTTATATCTTTCAAGAAAATATAGAAAATCTTGAAAAAGAACTAAACCCATTTGTAAGATAGTTTTTTGACTAACTACAATCAACTGATCAAGAATTATGACCAAATTTTGAGACCATGACTCAATTATCTTTAATTGCTCGAATATTGAATAAAATGTCTGAAGGGCATATTTCTGATTGAAGTTTTGATAGAATTCTTACTTAGTATAATAAATCATCGCCTCATGATCATACAATGGTTGATAATTTTTACAATATAAAGAAACTTATTAGGAGTCTTGGTTTGATAGTTGAAAATTTGATTGTTGCAAATTGGGATGTATGTTGTTTTAGGGAGATGATGTGAAATTACAAGAGTGCAAATTTTGTGATTAATCTAGGTTTAAACCTAGAAATCATATTACGAAACAGAAATTAATACCTTAGAAGTGAATTTATTATTCCCTACTTATTTTGAGAATTCAAAGACTATATGCCTCTGATGTTACTGCGTCTCACATGAAATGACATAATGAACATGAACAGGAAGATAGAATAATGAGTCATCCACCGGATGCACTTGCATGGAAACATTTCAATAACACCCATTATGAGTTTACAGTTAAAAATCAAAAAGTTAGGTTAGGATTGTCGATGAATGGATTCCAATCTTTTGGTCAATTCGGTCAACAATATTCATCATAGCCAACCATAATTACTACTTATAATTTGCCTCAATGGATGTGTCTAAATGAGACATATATGTTCTTGACAGTGATTGTATCAGAGCCTACAAATCCAAAGCATAAATTTGATGTATTCTTATAACCATTGATATATGAATTGCATCATCTTTAAGAATATGATGTGAAGACATATGATGTGTCTCTTAAATAGATTTTTTTATTGAAAGTAGTTTTTATGTGGACTATTAGTGATTTCTTGGCGTATTCTATGTTGTCTGGATGAAGTACAACAGGAAAATTGACTTGTCTTTATTATGACAATAATTTTGATGAGTTTTATCTTACAAACAGGGCTAAAACATCTTGATTTGACAACCACGTTAAATTTCTTCCTCCAAATCATCCATTTAGACACAATAAACAAAAGTTCATTAAGAATAGGATGGTGCAAATTCTTCCTCCTCCTTACAAAGCTAATGAAGAGATATTGCAGGAGATTAATGAATTAGGGTTGCTGAAAGTTACAGAACTTGAAGTTTATGAAGTTAATACAAAGGTTTAAGTAAAGTGTGTAAGAACTGTAGGTCAGAATTTCATCATGTGCAATTTAGGTCAGAATTAGTAGGCGGTGCCATTAATCTTTGGAACAGCCACCTAAGGAATAAAGGGCATCGCACAGTATAGGCCTAAACAAAAAAACAAGAAGAACCTTCTGGTTTGGATTTGGTTTAACTTAAATATCTCTTTCATCAAAAGGATCAACATCAAAGTATTTATTTGCAAAAACAAACTCTGTTTTGACAGAGTAAAGTGAGCTATGGATTAAGTGAAGAAGAAGACCCATAAAAATGCAGACAAACCATTAAGAGCAAGGGGATCTCCGTACTCATCACGCAGGCCATACAGTGAAAAAAGTTCGAATTTGTGAATGGGATGAAGATCCACCGCCCACATTGCCCTCTCCACAACCAGTTCCCCTTAATTATCGAGCAGCAGTCACTGGCCATTTGAATCAGAATCAACACCAAACAGAATGGCCTGTTGAAGACCCAGTAGAAATTGAAGAAGGAGACATAAGCATAGTACCTGGTGAATTCGGACCCGGCATCGAACTCTCAAACTCCTTCAAAGGCCGCCTCAACAAACAGTAGGAACAAGCCATTGTAGTCAAACTCATGGGACGTCAAATTGGGTATACAATGTTAAAGAACCGCCTCTCCTCTCTATGGAAGCTAACTGGGCCGATGAAGATTGTGGACATAGATAATGAGTTTTTCATGATCAACTTTCTGGAAGCGGAGGATTATGTATACGCCCTAACTCAAGGGTCGTGGGTACTCCTCGGCTACACGCTTTCTGTCCAGCCATGGAACCCCTCTTTCTGCCCTTCCTCTGGCCAAATCTCGCATGTAGTTACCTGGGTGTGATTTCTCGAGCTTTCGGTGGCGCGCTATCACCCGTCCATTCTCAACGCGCTAGGCAACCTAGTCGGACACACCGTCAAGATCGACATCAACACACAGTAATCGCAGAGGGGTAGATTTGCTCGAGTGGCGGTCGACATAGATATCAGCCAACCTCTTCGTTCCATCGTTGAATTGGACGGTGAGAGGATTAAAGTAGCCTACGAAGGTCTCCTACAAATTTGTTTTTCTTGTGGGCGTGTTGGGCATAGTACCACTAGTTGCACCTACCGACCTAAACCTCCTACCCCAACCACTGTACCAACCTCGGCAGAAACCTCACCGGACCTCCCTCCAGAAAATCTCTCTGAACAGGTCCATACAAAAACTCCATAGACGTTGTACGACCCTTGGTTCCAAGTCCAATGTAGGAGCCGCCGTCCATCCGCCTCTCCAACAGTCACAAGACACGACAACAGAAAACCCACCCCTGTCGACACGTCTCGCGGATCTAGGTTCCAGATCTTAGTCAATCCAGCCCTCCTCGCTAGCTCGCAGCCAGCGCCTTTCTCCTTCCACATGAGCCACCACGAACCACCTCCTCCTCGAAGCTTCGGAAAAACGCCGCGCCCCTCTTTTAATTCCCCATAATCAGGTCGGGTCTCCCGTCCACAAAGGGCCTCACCCAGCGAGCCTACGGAACCCCTCTCCCAGGCTCGATCACTCACACACCAAGGCTAAGCCCCTCAGGCCAATCCAACCCTTCAGGCCTAGCAGACCCCCAGCTTTAACCCACAGCCAAAGCCACCCACCCAACCCAAACATAACAACCAGCACACTACTATCATAATTCTTACGCACTCTGACCTTGTTATTCAGGACCCTACTCTTGCCATAGCCATGCATGACAAGGAAGTCGATAATAATATGGAGGAAGATATACTTCCCAACGCCACAACTTCCACCTCGACTTTCAACCACACTCCACCACCTCCCTCCAAACCACCAGACTAGGCTTAGGACATTAATTTGGCCAACGATGCCATGGACATCGCTGACTCTCCGATGAAGACCCTTCAACACCACCCTCTGATAACAGCGAATGCTGAGCAGGTCGTGATGGTTGAATCCACTTAAGACTAGGTCTTGAACCTTTCAGCTCTTTCTATTATTATGTCTATTTTCATTTGAAATTGCCAAGGGGTCGGGGGCAAGAAATTCCTAAAAAATTCCAACCCATTTTTAGGAATTTCGTCCGGATCCACAATCCCATGCTCATAGTGCTAGTTGAGACGAGAATCAGCGACGACAAGGAGCAAAAGGTGATCCAATCTCTACAATTCCCTAATTCCTACAGGGTGGAAGCTCACGAATTTTTTGGCGGCATTTGGCTCTTATGGAAATCCGACATTATAGTTCAAATTCTTCTCGCCCGTCGTCAATTCATTCATAACAAAATTGATTGGTTGCATACCTCGTTTAATTTCACAGCCTTCTATGTGAGCCTTACTTATTCCCTTCAACCCTTTCTTTGAAAGCACCTTCGTAATATTGCCATAGTAACGACTCTTCCTTGGCTCGTTGGGGGAGACTTCAATGTCAAGCTTGAATGGGCCGATAAACGAGAAGGAACACGCTACCATCAGATCATTAATCCTTAATTTTGAGATTGTGTTCAGTGTTGCCATCTACAGGACCCCGGATTTACTGGACCCCGATTTACATGACGTCGCAGCCAACATCTCACAATATTAGATCGTGTTTTTGCTTTATTTCTTGGACCACCTCGTTCCCTTCCACGAAAGTAGTTCACCTGCCCTTCCTTAAATCGGATCATCGCCCCCAGCTAGTGACGTTCCTTCAATCGCACCAACCGCCACCCTCGGCTTGACCTTTTCGTTTTCAATCCGTTTGGTTGACTCACGACTGCTTCCCTCAAATCATGGAAGAACACTGGCAACCCCATCTGCATATCTTGTGTGGGGTAGTCCAGCGTCTGAGCGAGAATTTACAACACTGGAATTACTTGACCTTTGGTAACATTTTTCTTCGCAAAAAACGTCTCCTGGCTCGGCTCACGGGTATCCAAAAATCTCTGGACACCCAGCATTCTGAATCCCTGCATGAGCTGGAAACTTACCTCCGGAACGAGCTGGAACATGTCCTTTTACAGGAGGAACTATATTGGCACCAACAATCTAGATGCCAATGACTTAGTCAAGGTGATAAGAATTCCAAATATTATCATGCAATCACTACTACTAAATGACGGAAGTTACACATTGCCTCTTTAACTGATTAATCCGGGGCTCTGTGTTTTGATCCTGCAAACTATGAACCCTAGCCAAGAGCTTCTTAGAAAAACTTTACACAGTCGAGCCTTCATCCCCCATTCAACTACCCCTCCATGGTAGTTTTCCCCCATCCCTCCTAGAGCTACTCTTGAATTGGAAAGCCCTATTCTCCCCGAAGAGGTCAAGACAACCTTCTTTGCCTTGACTTCCAACAAGGCCCTAGGATTTGACGGATTTACAGCATTATTCTTCCAATCCCAGTGAGATACCTTAGGGCCCTCCCTGATCCGATTCATCCAACAAACCTTTAGGCATGCAGTTTGGGAGGCCGAATTGAACCGCACCATCCTAATCCTGATCCCTAAGCAACCCTCCCCTATGTTGATCACACAATTCCGACCTATTGCCTTGTGCTCCGTGATTTACAAAACCCTCACAAAGATCATCATCAACAGGCTGAAACCTTTTCTTGACGGCCTGGTTAGCCAGAATCAATGCAGTTTTGTCCCGGGTAGATCCATTACAGACAACATCATAATCGCCCACAAAATTATTCATACGATGCGAAGGAAATCTGGGAAGAAGGGGTTTCTGGCCATCAAGGTTGACCTCGAAAAAGCATACGATCGACTCTCTTGGGACTTTATCAAAGATACTCTTCTCGATATCAGGCTGCCCAGCTCATTAATCTCTCTCATCATGAAGTGTGTCTCCTCAATTTTCATGCAAGTCAATTGGGAAGGAGAACTCAGCGAGACATTCCATCCTTCCAGAGGCATTCAGCAAGGAGATCCCTTATCACCCTATCTTTTCATCCTATGCATGGAACGTCTGGGCCACCTCATCACTCAAGCGGTGGCCTAAGGCCGCTGACAGCCTATTCGGCTAAGCAAAAGCGGTCCTCCCTTGTCTCACCTATTTTTTGTTAATGACCTCATTTTATTTGCGGAAGCCAATACTGATCAAGCTCAGGTCATTAGGGAAATCTTATCTTCTTTTTGCAGCGCTTCAAGGCAAAGGGTTAGCCACGACGAGTCTCGCTACTACTACTCCAAAAATGTTCCCCCTTTCACGGCACGCCAATTGAGTGGCGATTTGGGTTTTAAACTGACCACGGACTTAGGGCGATACCTTGGAGTTCCTTTGCTACATGAACGTGTTCATAAATGCGCTTACCAATATATCCTTGATAAAGTCCAACAGCGCCTCTCAGGCTGGTCTGAAAATATGTTATCCTTCGCAGGATGTACCACTCTGATCCAATCTATTCTCTCCGCTCTCCCCACCTATACTATGCAGACAGTTCGCCTCCCTCGCTCCCTCTGTGACGACCTGGAAAAAATTATGCGCAACTTCTTGTGAGATTCTTCTCCGGGTGCCAGAAAGTCTCACCTAGTAAAATGGGACAAGGTCTGCCAACCAAAAGAACTGGGGGGTCTAAGCATCCGTAAAATTCTCAAAACTAATGATGCGTTGTTAATAAAGCTCGGGTGGGCCCTAATTTCAGAGCCAAACACGCTATGAGCTAAAATTTTGGCCGTTAAATACAAGTTGAATGTTCATAACCCATCAACGTCCCTCGAGGCAACCGGCGGGTCCATGACTTGGAGGAGCATCAAAGTTATATGGCCTCACGTCATTCGAGGCATGAAATGGGTGATCTATGATGGATCTCAGGCCAGATTCTGGTTGGATCCCTGGGTGGAGGACTTAGGCCCCCTACTCTCACATGTCGTTGGCCCAATCGCCTCCTCAGCGCTATCCTATCGAGTACAACATTATGTGGACAATTTAGGTAACTAGTTATGAAATGAGTTTCAGTACTTAGCTCCTCACTATATTTATATGTTTATTGCAGGTATTCTACCGCCTCAATCTCACTCCAGGACTGACAAGTTGATCTGGGGCCAATCGGGTACTGGCAAGTTCACTACCACCTTGGCATACTCTATGCTTATGGATCACAACCCCCAAGATACTAGTGGCTGTTGGCAATTTATCTGGCGCTGGGCCGACCCACAACGTATTTGGTCCTTCCTCTAACTTCTCGCTCAAGACAGATTACTTACCAATCAACAACGGATGCGTAGGAGGTTCATTCCGATTGTTGAATGTCTTCACTGTCAGACAGAAGAGTCCTCTCTACATGTAATGCGAGATTGCCCCCGAGCACGAAGTATGTGGCTAGCCTTCCCGCAGCACGCCATCTCTCCAGACTTTTTCACCATTAGGGATCAAGATTGGCTACTCACGAATCTCCAGCGAAACAGACAGATTTGTGGCCTCGATTGGTCCCTCATTTTCGGGACTGCTTGTTGGTTCTTGTGGTCCTGACAGAATTGGGCTATTTTTGACACAGTTCTCTTGGCCAACATCTTCGGTTCACTGTATTCTAGAATATGCCCATCAGATACACGCAGCTTCGGTTTGGCAAGGTAGAACCGTTCCAGGATATCACCCTCGATAAGAGCAGTATATTGGTTGGTGTAAACTGACCTAGGGGTGGATGAAACTAAACACGAACGGGACGAGCAAAACTGATTCCTACTTGGCCTCTACAGGCGGACTTCTCCGTGACAGCACCGGTGCTTGGCTTGGAGGCATTGTTTAAAATCTGGGGTGGTGCTCTTCTTTAACCGCTAAACTGTGAGGTGTTTTCTCTGGCCTAAATCTGACTTGGGATCTAGGTTACCGTCGGATAGTCTTAGAACTAGACTCCCAAGTGGCATTGAGCTCTCTTTCAGATTCCGCCTCCCACACTAAGTTGCCCAATCCTCTCATCTTTGGCATAAACGAACTTCTCAATCGCAACTGGACAGTTCTTCCCCGTCACACATACAGGGAAGGCAATAGGAGTACCGACATGTTAGCTAATTTTGCTATTTATTTTGATATAGGGATTACCACTTCTGTAAATACTCCCTTAGGGTGCCTTTCGATCCTCCTAGAGGATATAACTGGGATTAGCCTCCCAAGACTTGTAACGTAAATTGTTGTTATTTTTCCTTCTATGCAAAAAAAAAATTTCTTTGCATAATCACACTGAACAAGATGAGATGCATGATTCAATAGAAATTCAAATTAGTAAAGGACGGCGTTGAACCAAATTAATAATTTACTAAAAACTAGAAATCAAGTAAGACAATAAGTAGATGACTAAGAAATATTAACTTTTATTGATTGAAGTACCCTAGGCCAATTTAGACAAATAGTAACCCAATTACAAGTAGAAACTCTTAAAACAAAATAAAGACTATAATTTCACACGTATAGATCGTAATTTATACGTATTGGTTATAACTTCTCGATATTGGTCTCAATACATAATATAATGAGATGCTCACAAATTCTTAGTCGTCTATCATAGGGACCATGTAGAGCAAATTGATCTGTCCACAGAAATATAAAGTTCTTTTTTTTTTTCTGTGGATCATCAACTAATATGAACAGAATATATCATCATTTCTTCTGGTCTGAATTGATAGCGAGTGAATACTACGAATATTCTTACTTTGTATGAAAATATTACATTCGAACTTTTGCTTTATACCCATTTAATAAATTTCTAAAAGACGATTGCTTTACTTTCTTATAAAATCTATTAAAATTAAATTATATACTGATTTATTTAGTAGTTATATATTTTAATATATTTTTATTTTGAATTCTCCTTTTAGATTTATTAAATGAATTGTAATCCCTTAATAATTGGTTTAAACTAACACTTTAAAGGCACGTTCTACCACTCGAATCATCTTTTGAAAACTAAAATTATAAATTTTTTGATACAATAAAGCACACAAACATTGAAAACCAGAAGAGGTGCATCAACATGAATGTATCCCTAATATCAGAAGAGGAAAAAAAAAGATCAATCAGAGTTTATAAATTATTTAATTTAAGAAAAATAGTTGTCTAACAGAAGTGGAAGACCTAATCAAGTCGTAGAGATTTTAGCAAGGAATAAGTTAATCGAGTGTGAATGAGACTTTCCAGAATCAGAAAGCTAAGATTTTATATTATCTTCCTGAAACATACGTGGATATATCATACAAAATTCCAAATCTCTAAATTGATGGTGTTATGATATTTGTGTCCAATTTTAACTTTGTTAAGACATGTGAATCTTGGGTTCTTTCAGTCATCACTTAAAAGTTTTGTTAGGAAGACAAGAAAGGCACTGATGTACTTCATACATTCAATTTTCGACCCTGCCCTACTCTTTAAGTGTTGTTAGACCTGTTGTAATTTCACAAGTGATGCCAATTGACAACCAGTTATGGTATAATTGGTGAGGGTTGGGATAAAATTAGACTCATCAAAAGATTACTCTCGTTTGGAGATGGCATTTAGGTTAGGGCTGATCTAACTGAAATTAATAGAATTGAATAGATGGAGTTTAAAATTTTTATTTACAAATCAAATTTCAATTTAAACTGTCTTAGATTTAAAATATAAAAATGTTAAATAAAAATAGCATTATTTTTAAATTTTAAATTAAATAAAAATAAAAATAATTGGGTTGAATCCAAATCAGAGCCTGGACAGGGCATTAATTTTCATGGTCGGAGAATTACGGGGCTTTGCCGCCTCTCGTTCAGAGACTTAATCGTTGTCCTTACCTCTCTGTTCACTAGAAAACTGAGTTTTATGGTGAAAAAGAGAGGGAAAAAAAAAGAGCAAAATGATTAGGTGTGTTTGATGATTAATAAAAAATGTATTAAATGGAATAAATTCAATTTTTGTAAGAATCACATATTACGAATTTTTAACACTTGATTTTGAAAAAAAAGTGATTGTATTTATTTGATCTTTAATCAAACTGAATTATCAAAGAATTGAATATTAGAAATATAAATAAGATGATTAAATGATATTATGTTTATTTAAATAAAAATTAACACTAAAATAAACAAAAATTAACTTATAAGATTAGTAACACAGATAATACAATGAAATGGAAGTGTGTTAATTATTAAAGGTGAGGATCTTAACTTATTTTTTAATAAAACTCTTAAATTTTGAAATATGTTAAATAATTTTGTTACTTTTAAAGAGTACATATAAACTTTTAATATTTTTATATTTTGCAGATGAGTTTTTAATATGATAATATATTAAAGTTTACAGTCCTAATAAGTAATAACACTCACAAATTAACTTTTAACATAATAAAATTTTATTTTTTAAAAATTTGTTATAGTTATTGAAAAACTAAAGTGGTTAATTAAGTCGCAGACTTTTTGAATTATCTTTTGCACAAATAGAATAAAACTACGCAAAAGTGAAATAATAAAAACACCAAAATTTGGTAACGCAGTTCGACACACTCTGTCTACGTCTATAGGACCCTTGCCCAGATTAATCACTTTCACAGTAGTTCAATAAAATTACACAAGATTGATCTAACACAGTACCACTCAATCTTTGTAACTATCTCACAACCTAACTGCCCATGAAAGATTTTCGCATCCAGTAACACGACCAACTCGTGCTAATCTTGTCAGAGGATTTTTCTAACCGCTTTCACTCAAAATAATAATAAATAAAAATAGCTCAAGTATTTAATCAACTGAAAATTAAATAACAAAATACTTGAGACAAACAAAGACTTCCCTATAGATTTATCTTCTCAAAATAATTCAACCGAAACTTTTCGCCATAGCTGATTCTTTCCTCATAAAACAAATTACCACAGGACACGTTAATTGCAGCAATAATAAAACCATTGTGCCTTCACAGGGAACGTCTCACCCACGAACACTGCCTCCACCATAAATCTAACATCAGTACAGTGTGCGTTATTTTCCTTTCACCGTATATGAAACATAAGATGCAATATTCAGCTCATGAAGAAAAAATTGGTCCAGATTCCTCACTTAAGACTCTCCCCTCTAAAGGAGGTCTTGAGTTCGAGTCACGTCAAAGGAGGGGAAATAGGCATGTTCCTATTGATGATCCTCTAGTCCCCTGGGCAAAGCTCCTTGATCGGATCAATTATGAACGCCTCGCTTCCAGCGGCAGTGTGGGAGTTGGAGCTACTAGGGAACCTGGGGGTTGATGGGAACCTGATGCTGAGCAGGGAGGAGCCAGTGATTAATCATCAGCTGAACAACCTAGTATGTGAAGACTCCTTGTGCGCAGAAGTGTACAGGCTACGTAGGAACCTGAGGGATCTTGGGGTTCCAGATTTACATCCTCTAGGCTCTTGGAGTGGTCGTAGGGGTTTAGGATTAGTCTGGCTAAGCCAGGATATCTAATGTAATAAAAAAAAAAACATCATGCGCAGCTAGCCTTTCTAAGACACACGTGACCTCCACTACATCAAATTGACCCACGCAGGCTACTCCCACTTTCTATCAAAGGTGAGACACAATATTCAATGAGTAAAAAACCAAGTGAATAGCCAGCTAATTTTTTACGTTTCCACATGTGATCAATGCCGCCTGAACAAAGATACCCACTTCAGATTTTTGCCCCAAAAACCCTCTAGGTTTTTTTCCCAATTAGGTATAGTACTAGACTCCTTAATTAAACCACACAAGTGAGCAATATTTTTGTAATGTAAACTTCACCAAAAGATGTCCATCTTGTCCATACAAAGATACAATAGTCCAATAACCAAAACACAACAGCCCATTGACGATTTGGACTTCAATTAAAATACAATCTCCACCCATCATCATCAATCCAATTAATAATTGTAATGTTCTTATATGTCCAATTTAAAATGTCAAAATTAAATAAGATATATAAAATATTTCCTAACAGTTATTATTTTTTTATATTACAATAAATATGTTTTTTTGGAAAAGTATTATAAGAAATATGTTGTGAATAAATATTAATAATAAAACTTAAATTATTAACATTGAAGTAGTGAAATTGTTAAGATATATGATTTCGTTTTGACATTTTTTGATAATTGGACATCCAAGATAATGTTGATGAGTTTAAGATTCAAATCAAAGTAGAATAGAATAAAATATGCTATCTTGGATTTCATTGGTTGACTATAGTTATCGTGAAAGATGAAATTAAAAAACTATCTTGGATAATTTTTGATAAGAGATTGTATCAAGATAGAACTCTATCTTATAAAGAGTCCTAAGTGAATCACGTCAAGATTTGACTGGGTGTGCCTACTGTTGTGTGATTCCCCTTGTTTTGGAAGTGTGAACTTTGTTTTTGATGTGATGTTTTTTGTGGTGCAGTAATTTTTCTTAATTTAGATAATCACGCAACCATGCTGTGCATGTGTGACCTGCACTTTCCTTAGTGTGTCGTTGGTTGAAGAAGGTTGTCTTGAGTGGTTGTTGCGTTTTCTATTTGGTGTCTTTGTTATTGATTGCAACAGAATGTGTGTGGTGTGTGCATGACTCCTTATGAGTGTGATTGGATCTTTGCCTTGTTCTGGGTTGGCTACAGGTGTATGTAAAGTGTGGCCATGGTCTGCTTGTTCTGGTGATTAAAAACAAAGTGCATGAAAGCACTCACGTGGTTGTGCATTGCAAGATAACGTTAGGGAGTTGCAAATTGGGAGTGGGGGTGACTCCTTCCTTGCGTCGTTTTTGATTGGTTGTAGGTGGTGTGCAAGTATAATTCTTGTTAGGTGCATGTTAAATATATCTATTTTATTTTATTTTGGCATATTTATTTGAATTGGCATATTTTGTGTTATCTTGGATTTAAAAATCTAGTTAGATAATATTTTAAATAGAATAGAATTATATCTTGAATAGATGTGTATTTGATAATGGTTATTGAAGAAAATTCTTTTTTGAATAGAGGGACATGGTTGCAAGTCTTTGGATGGGTTCTACGTAAAATTGTGGCTAAAGAACTAAGGGCATTATGGTAAAGTTCTGGATGAATTAATGGTTTCTAGAAAATTAAAAAGGGCTGTAGGTTTTAAAACAAATGCAGCTCACATTTGTTTTGGGGAATTCTACTCTTCAGATGTCCATCGTGGGTCTTGCAATTATTAGATGATTGGGCATTAAAGTGAAGGTGGAGTGTGTGAGAGAAGTCAACGTTGTAGTAGTATGCATTAAAAAGAAAGTGGAGTGGGTGTTGAAACAGGAGCTTATGTGGTTTTTGGTGTCTTGCAATTAAATGGGGTGTGTGCAACAATGCGGTGAAGGTGGAGTGATTTGCAGCTACAGTAAAAAAGCTTGCGGCACATGATAATTTATACAGCTGAATAACATGTCTTGTGTGTGAGCCACGGTGAAGGAGATTTGTGTGAGTGTTGATGTTGCAGACGTCTTTCATTATTGAGCATATCAAAGTGAATTGTTGGTGTTTATGTGAATCAGCTTATTATTGTTGCGATAACTTCCAGATCTATTTCAGTAGAGCGGAACTCATCGGTAGATCTGGAAGTTCTTTTTATCTCAAGTGTATTATCGTTTTGTTTCTAGTTATTTTAATCACTTGAGTTGTTCATTTAATTATCTTTATTATCAAACAGTGTGTGAAAATCCTTTGTCGAGGTTAGTACGAGGCGGTCGTACTATTGGGTGTGAAATTCTTTCACGGGAAGTGAGGTTGAGGGATAGTGTCAAGAGTTGAGTAGTGTCGGCTCAATAAAGCCTTGGGTTGTACTTCAATGAAAGTTATTAAGCTGGGTGAGGGCCCCGCAGACGTAAACAAGATATGTCAAACTGCGTTACCAAATTTTTGGTATTTTTATTATTTCGGTTTTGCTTGTTTTATATTTTATTGGTGCCAAAGAAATTTGCGAAAAGTTTGCAAAATAATTAACCCCCTTTGATTTTTCAATTCCATCTTGGGCAACAACATTTGTCAATTGATTTCCTTGTGGGCTGCGTATACTTTAGTTGGTAAACGTATTATCGGTGCAGCGGTAGCTTTATGAATCAGTTAGTGTCATTGGTGAACAACGATCATATTAATCTTTGGAAGAGCTGAAAAACTTTGGGAAGTTGTTCTGAATTTTGTTTAATCACTTGAGTTATTTAATTTGTTCCGTTATCATTAAACATTGTTTGAGAAAATCTTCTGTTGAAATTAGTACGAGGCGATCGTACTATTGAATGTGAAATTCTTTCACAGGTAGTGAGTACAATGGATAGTGTTAAGAGTTGAATGATGTCGACTCATTAAAGCCTTGTATTAAACTATTATCATTAGTGAAAGAATTTAACTGAGTGAGGGTCCCGCAGACGTAAGCAAAGTATGTCAAACTACATTACTAAGTTTCGGTGTTGATATGTTTAATTTTGTATGTATTTTTCTATTTTTGTTTGATACAAAAAAATTAACAGTTGTTGATACAGCTACTCTATATTTAGTAACCGACAAATATAGTTATAAGTAATTATGGTAGAATCTTACAAATAACTACAGTCAAATCAAAGTTTGTCAAACTACTTCACCCCTTCGGGTTTTCAGAAATTTTATTTAAACTTTTGTGAAAATGATTGACGTTATTTCCTTTAGGGCGTGCTTTGAGTTAAAGGGTGGACCTTCCTCTACGAACATCAAATCAATGGAGATTTGCTTCAACCTAGCTCGTGGTTCTCTATGAATTACTTCTTTAAAATTTAGTTTCACTAAAGCTTTCTCGCCTTGTCCGGTTTTCATCAATGGGATTGTTTTTACTTTTTACTTCCTTGAAGAATTCGAAGCTCATTCTATAAATACCTACGTTACCTTTATATCTCAAGCTTTCGTTCACTAGCATTTCATTGCTATATCCTTTGAGGCCCTTCTTTCTCAATCTCCAATCGCTCTTGATCCTGCAAATCCTGGAGAAATGATTTCTGTCCTTAGCATCGTCGAAAGTGGAGTAAGAGGAACTATTCCAGCAACTATTCTCTCCCTTTTGGAGGCTGAACTTCAGGTTTGACATAAAATGTGGGTATGTTTAGCGGTTGGTAGGTCAGGAGCAAAGGTTTGAGTATCTTAGTTCAAAATCCAGCTTAATGTTAATGGGCTTTTTGTATTAATTTTTAATACATAAATTGCTAGACTCTTGTCCATTTAATATTTAAATTGCACTAATTAAGAGTTATTTGTTTTAATTTTAGGTACACATTAGATTTGAAATTTTTAAAAAGCCTAAAACAAGGAAAGCTCTAAAAGGAAGGAAGGATATTGAAAAAAAAAGAAGAAAACTTTTTGGCCAAAGAAAATGAGAGCTTGTGCGTAAAGGAGAGGTTTAAAAATGTGAATCAATAGTGGACCAAGGGAGATGGAGTTTATTTAAGAAAGGTGGACCAAACTACAAACAAAAAATGGAAACCTCAGCTACAGTAAAAAGGAGGAAATCTTCGTTAATTTTGATGGCTTAGACGTGGGCTGTGTGGAAAGAATAGGAGAAAAATAAAGAACAAAAGGAGGCTGATGGCGGCTGGCGCAAAAAGTAAAACAAAGGGGCTGTGATTAAAGGCGTGGAGAAATCAAGCAGCTGGCGGCGTTAATAGAGGGAAGAGGCGTCATTGAGTGAGCTAAGAAAATTGAATAAAAAAAAGAAATGAAACATTAGCTGTTGGAGAGGAGTTGAGGGAGAAATCCTTCACTAAACATACAACCATCACTCACGTTACACCACAAGAGAAAGACACCAGAAACAAAAATAATGTGGAGAGCTTGCAGGCCACACCAATCACTCACATACTCTCTCCACTAACATTCGAAGCAAGCAGCTGGTGGAAAGGCTAAAAAAACCAACGTAACATCACAAAGAAAAAGACGTTGAGCTGGTGAGCTGGAGATTAAAGACGTTAGCTGGTTGGAGAGTAACAATCGAAGCAGCTAGAGATTAAATACATTAGTTGGTGGAGACCAAAGGAGAGGTTGGTAGCTTGTGGAAGCAGCTAGCAGCAAGACGTTGAACTGCTGGTGGACGAAAACAACGTGAATGCGTGAGAGTTTAGGCAGTGTGGGTGTGTGAGAAGAAGGAAGCAGCTAGTGGCATCATGCATGAAGCAGCTGGTGGCATCATGAAGACGTGACAGTTGGGGAGAAATAGAGGAAACATGTGAAGCTGGTGGCTTAATGAGGATGTGAACAACTGAGGAGGAATAGCGTTGCTGATTGGTGGAGATAAAATAAAGGTGAAAGGAGACGCAAGGTAGCAGGTGAAGAGATTAACGTGGAGGCTGGTGAAAGGAGACACAAGGCAGCAGTTCACGCAAACTTGGAACATTGGCCAAAACGTTTTTCAATCCCAGCAGCCACGGTTTTGCTGGGATTTAATTTATCTTTATTCCTTATTTGTTTAAATTTTGTGTGGATTTAATCAATGCAAACATATATTATGACCATGATTTATGTTACATTGATGAATATGTGTGAGTAAGTTTTTATTTTCGGTTAAGGTTAAGATTGATATTGGATTAGGATAATTTTTGTGATATTGATTTTTGCTTGATTGAATGCATATTTAGTCCTAATTT
>JANVCQ010000230.1:10495675-10512642 GCA_025531925.1 Erythroxylum plowmanianum
ATATACATATTCTTCATCAACTTACTACACAATTCAACTTCATTTTAGCTTTCATTCTACTTCTAACTTTCACCTTAGTTTTTCTCACTTCAAAATCTTTTATCCACCAGAAAAACCAAAGCAAAACTTGGACATATCCACATTTCTCATTCACTACTTTACCCTTTCCTATCATTTCTTGGTTCAAGAATTTTCATCATTTGTTCTTTACTCATTACTAATCTCCAAAATTTCTCATTCAAATAGTTCTAACTTTTATGAAACGTTCGGGTAATAAAATTAAAAAGTGTTTTTTATCTAAATGTTTGAAAATTGTTTTAAAAGGATAATCATTATTAAGAGTATTTTAGAATTTAGTTTAATTTTTCAAAAAGTTTAATTATGGAAGTAAATTAGTTACAAAATCAATAAATAGAATCAGGAAAAGGTTTTAAAGAATTTCTTTCATAATTAGATTATGCTAGAAAATATTAATATAATGAGATTATATTATTTAGATGAGACCAAAATTTTTTGAAATTTCAAATCCCTCAATTAAATATTAATTACACGTTAAGAACGTGATATTTTTTTTCCATTATCTAAGAATAAAATTAGAGTTTCGTTTATTGTAAGAATTGTGACCAAACTCAAGGTCTTTTTACCTAAATATGTTTTATCTTAAACTAATGAGTCCTACTTAACAAAATTTCTATGATTTTGGTGAACATATTCATGATCATATGAATTTAGAGGTAGAGTTAGGAATAATATATATGATATTATCGCCTAACAAATTTAGACGTCATATAAGATGTGATTGTTAAAGTTGTTATTTATTTAATTTAAATTTAGTTGGTTTATTGAGCAAACTAAAGCATTTTTGAGCGAGATCTTAACCCACTAGAAAATTATTTAATAATTTCTTGATGTAATAGTGAGGAGTATTATTTTGAATAAAATAGTGGGAGTAATCAAATATTTATTAAAGTCCTTATTTTATTTAATTTTATGGTATAAACTAATACTTTCTTTTTTTTTATGTCTTTTAGCTGTGAAAAGAAGATGAGTATCAATATGATGTCGAGGAGCATTATGGACCTAATTTTTGTCCTGGTTTTACAACTTTAGAAATTTTCTCAGTTAAGAAAAGAAGTTGTATGTTCCTGACATTGTTGTTTTACCAGAGCCTAGTTCAGATGCAACAGATGAGGCTTGAGAGAGATATCAATGTTATGTTGTTGATGTTGAACAAGCTATATGCATGTTGATAGCTAGTATGTCTTTGGAGCTTTAGAGGAAACATCAAAATATGAATGCTCCTACTATACTTTTGCATCTTAAGGAGTTTCTTGGTACACAAAGCAAGGTGGAGAGGTATCAGTTCTCCAAAGCATTATTTTAATGCAAGATGATAGAATGGTCTTTAATTAACCTATATATGTTGAGAATGATTGGCTATATTAAAAAATTATGCCAGTTAGGTTTTGTCATATATCATGAATTGAGCGTTGATTTAGTGCTATAGTCTCTTAGTTCAAGCTTTTCCTAGTTTTTTATAAGCTTTCATATGAATCAAAAGGATATGTCATTGCCTAAACTATTAAATGTGCTTAATACTGCAGAGGGGTGTCTTAAGAAGGAACCTAGTTATGTTTTTGTTGTAGATTCTTCCAATAAGAAAAAGGGCTTTAAGAAGAAAAATAACAAGAAACAGAAGGCTTTGTAAAGCTAAAAGGTGGTTTCAAGAAGAAGAGCAATGACAAGGGCTCATTATTTCATTGTGGAATTAATGGACACTAAAGAGGAATTGCTTAGCTTATCTTACTATCCTAAAAGGTAAGAATCTTAAGGAAGATATTTTTTCAGGTATGTTTATTATTAAGATAAATCTTTCTAATTTTGTTCCATATTTTTGGTATTCGATATTGGTTATGGTTATCATATTTGTAATAACATGCAAATGTTAACATAAAGTCAATCATTAACGAAAGGCGAAGTGGACCTACGAATTGGTGATAGAGCAAGAGTTGTTGCATTAGTTATAGGAATTTGTAATTTGTAATATAGCTTTACCTTCTAGCCATGAACTAGAATTAAATAATTGTTATTATGTTCAAGTTATTACTAGAAACATTATTTCTATTTCTTATATTAGAATTGAATGGATTTGTCATTATTATTAAGAATAACAATTGTTCTTTTTATAAAGATGATGTTTATTATAGATCTGGATTACTTACAAATGGTTTGTATGAATTAAATCTTAAAAAGTCAATCCTTAACATAAATAGTAAAAAAAGAATTTTAAGCGACTAAAATCCATCTTATTTATTGCATTATAGTTTAGGTTATATTAATAAAACTAGAATCACAAAGTTACATAAATAAGGATATTTGGATCCTTTTGATTATAAATCATATGAAACTTGCGAATTTTGTTTGTTAGGAAAGATGACCAAATTACCCTTTAGTGGAAAGGGAGAATATGTCGTTGAGTTGCTAGAGCTTGTACATGTAGATGTAAGTAGCCTTATGTTTACTTGAGTAAGAGGTAGATTCTTATATTTCATTATGTTCATAGATGATCATTCTAGATAAATAAGAATAAGTATAACAGAGTTCGTACTCCTGCTAATTTCTCTCAAAAAATTAAATGCATTTGACTGCTTTGTGGATACTATTAAAGGCTGGACATATGAACAGCTCTTAGTTGACACATCGAAAAAGTTTCGAAAGGATTTCAACAGGAATATCAAATCAAGTATGGTTTAATATTTTATGATCTGATTCTTTTTAAGTTATTCAATTATTAAGATTCTATCAAAAACTGTAAAAACTTTATTTTTCTACTACACCCGTGATTCATTCACTATTAGTTTCATATTAGCATTAGGCATTTAAAACACTTAAAAAACATAGGTAGTAAACCAATTTAGTTTCCCTTGTGTATATCTATGTATTTAGACACAAATTTAAAATTTGTAGAATTTTAGAGTAATAGTTAAATTTGAACGAAAATTTCAATTCTATAGCTAAACCAAAATTCATTTGTTTCTAAAATATTTATTTTAGGTAATAACTCTATTGGGAATCCACTAAGTTCATTAATGTATAATGTACATAAATCCATACATTATATATTTATGTGATAATTACAAAGAATATTCTTTTGGATATTCTTGTATAAATTTATGTGTAAATACCTCTTTATATAATAGTTTTATACACACAAAAATACAAAACATTCTTTACCTTTTTACATGGTATCGGATCTCCCTTTTTAAAAAATAACAGTCTTTAACTTTCAGAGATAATTTTGTTGCTTAAGTAGTGTTTGGTATATACCAAACTCTTATACTCTTAAGAATGATCACAAAACTATGAACGCCATCCCAAAAAGTCAACTTACGAACCCTTACGTTCCTTAAAATGATTAGTGTCAAGTTTTAAAATTCCAACTTCCTAAAGTTGAAGACAACTCAAAACTATGTTGTTTTAATCTTCTTTAGCCTAAAAGACACTATTCCAAAGAAAAATACATTAATACTTATCCATCAAAAGGTGACATATGTTAATCTATAAGTGTCTCATCACGACATCTTGCAAAAGTGATCCCATTATACCACATCATCAATTGGGCTTGCATCAATACCACGTTATAGTGCCACTTCATAGTTCAGTCATACATCATTGCCACATGATACTACCACATACGTATCTAGTCTGATATAACTATCATATGATCCCTACATTTGTACCTTACATCATCATTGGTTTAGTTGATTTGTTTCAACCCAATTTGGTTAAAATTTGTTGAACAAACTTTGTTTGATCGGTTCTCCTCTTTTGTCATTTTTTTAGAAATTAAACCAATTCCTAAGAATTTTAGGAGTTCTGAGCTCATTTTATTAAGTTTTAGATCTAAAGACATGTTTTTTAATTTTTGTGTGTTTTTAGGCCTTGTTAACAAGGATTGTTTATCTTGCATACACTATGGATACTTCCAAACTTTATAAATACATTCCTCAACTAATTAATGTCATCTTTGATAGATTTAACTATGATTTATGGACTGAGGAAAGGTGTAGTTTTCTCAAAGGAATACTTCTTTAGTGTATAGTTAGAAATGAGAACCCAAATCTGCTTGAAGGCTAGATGAAGCAAAGGATATATTCGAAAAAGTCTGTTATTTTGGGATGGTATGATAATCATAATCTAAAATGGTTTCTTAATATCTATATCAAAGTATTGACAGTTTGATACTCTTAATGAGGTGTTAAATTTTCTGAAAAGTTGTTATTATGTATTTGATGATGTCAATCAATTTGAACTTTATAAACAACTTCATCACATCAACCAATAACCTAGTTAAACCTATCTATAGTTACATGTTTGAATTATAAAATCATTAGGATCGCTTGGCACTTAAAGACCCTACTTGGCCTAATACCCAAGCTACTACAATCTATTCAATCTTTATGATTAAAAGCCTATTTGGAAACTCTTACTGACTCGTAGAGATGAGCTTGAACTTAAAAATAACTCTCTTCTTCATCAAGGATCTCTTCCAAACTTAATACAGTAACCAAATAAATAATTATGGAAGAAACCCAAGTAAACACCCTTTGAATGGAGAAATCTATTCCATCTATAAACATGGTTCTTGCCACTCAGACATCCTCTTATTAGACTTCTTAAAACATAACTAAAAAGAAGGTACTTTGCAGCTATTGTAAAAAGAGTGATCGTCACATCTCCAAATGCAGAAAACAACCTAAGAAAAGTAACTCTTCTAAGTCCTCTCAATCTGGTACTACTGCTATTGCGATAAAGGGAATAATAAAAAAATACATCTACATCTCCAAAATTATCTTTGAAAGACCTTTAAACCCTTATGTAACAACTTCAAATAGATTTTGGTACTATTTTCTCTCCTACTTTGTTTTTTGTACTTTTTCTTCATGGTACCTTGATTTGATTTATTATAACTATATGACCTCTAACACTTTCATATTTTACTCTTAAAATCTCCCTTAATGTTATATATTATCTATACATTTGATAAATCTAGTACAAATGTTCAAAGTGTAGGCACTATTCAAACATCTAAGTTAACTTTTCCTAAAACTTTTCTTACTCCAAAACTCTCATCAAATATTATTTTTGTTAGTTAATTATGTGAACTTGGTATTGACTTATCTGTTCTAAGTTATGGCTATACTATGTAGGATCCACAGATGGACAAGATCTTGAGATAGAATATAAGGTTGTATTATTGTTTGAATTTACCTCCCTTTACCTTCCATCCAAACTTATTATTGGTGCTGTTACATATAATATTTGACACTCTTGTCTTGGTTATACTTTTAACTTTAGACTTGAATCTTTAATTTCTAATTCAAGTCAAAATTAGAAATTTTGATTGTATCTCATGCCAACCTTCTAGAAATCATATTTTACATTTTACCAATAGTGATTATGTTTCTTTAGCACCTTTCGATTTTTGATATGTCATTTAGTTATGCATCATACTATGTATAATAAGACTTCTTCTCGAGTATTTCAAGAAAGAGATACAAACTCTAGCACATCCATATCTTAGATTATGTTTCCTTTGAATTCTTTTCCTCCTATTAAAATAGTCTCCCTTTACTCATCTAACACATTATGTTCTTAACACCACCTTTACAGTGTAGAGCATACCTTAGCATATGGTTGTGTGCCAGACCATATATAATCTTCTAATAAACTTTTTTTTTGTCCAATATAGAACATAACCTGACACAGATTTGTGCCTTAGGTCTTACTTAACCAAAATGAAGTTTCTTTTGATATTTTTTTATAAAGTCCTCTAATTCTTGGTGTAATACCTCACTTCCGCAAGACCCGAACCTGACATCGATGGGTGATATCCAAGTCTGTGCTCCGCGAGAGTGGCGTGCTAGAACACTCAATCAGTCAATACTCGGTATAAATTTTTCTTTTTAAAACAATGCACACTTTTGAGGAAATCATTATTCACATAAGGCTCGCTTTCATTCATAAACATTTTCAATCCATACCATACAATCAATAAAATTTCACTTCCACTTGGGCCCATTACAAAGGTAAAACACTTATAACATGATCACATTACATTTCAAAATCATTCACTAGCATTTCCAAAAGTTTGGAAAGTTGTTACAGAACAGAATTATTTAATACAAAACACTTCCAATTTCAATGGTTAGTACATTCCATACTATTCAAATACATAAGATACAAAAATTTGCGGAATATACAATTCAGTACGAAAATAAAGAAATACAATGCAGACGCCAACTAATCCCGACCTCTATCCCTTACTTGTATGCTATAGGTATACTCCTGTTGGCCTAACAGGGTATTCTTTTGATCCTGAAAAATATTTGCAAATTTTGGGTGAGTTTTACGAACTTAATGAGTGACCATCATTGATGGCTCACCCAGTCACATAACACCCAAATCACATTCACATCAGTTCACATTTTGCATTCAATGTAATTTAATCATTTACATTATGCATATGCAATGCACATGAGACCCACTTTCCATTTGTTATTTTGTTGTGACCGAGTACCTAAACTGTCCCTTAAAGGGCTCATTGATAACTGTCCCATATAGGGCTTATTGATAACTGTCCCATATAAGGCTCATTAAACATTGAGCCTGAGACTCTGAATCACTTTTGAGCTCGAGGCTCATTTTCACTCATTGAGCTTTAAGCTCTGGTCGGTGGCTACTCTGGTCATAACATCCATTATGTTTCATGCATTCATGACATGGAATGCATCACTTTCATTTGCATATTCGCAGTCACTCGCATTCACACATCATCGGACCATAGTCCGGCATTCAACATTAAGTTGAGAATCACATTTCCATTTATATGCATGATCACACTTTCCTTCGGAACTATGTATGACATTTAACAACCAAGTCATGTATCACATATTTTATCCAATTCACATACAAGGAACACTTCAATATTTCATTCATGCATCATATTCATTGGACCTTCTGTCCGGAAACTAACACAATCATTTACATTCACAACATCATTCAGTAGTCAATTAATACAAAACTTAAACACAACAAATAATGAAGTGAGACCATCTCGGTCTACTCATAGTACGCTCCAGATTAGCATTAGCTTCAATGATCTAGAAATATTTGAATGCAGACGTTTATCCTGCACATCAATATGCCAAACACACGATGCACACACATTAATAATTGCACAATTATAAGTATGCATTTATGCACAAGTGCATATATGGAATATGTACAATGCATGTTCATGAAAATTTCGGGTATCTTTTCAATTTTCACACTATATCCACATTCACATTTTATCACTCAATTACTCGTCATTTCGATTGTAGCATTATTTGCTCTCATAATTAACAATTTCTCATTCACTTTAACTTGATACCCATTACTGCTCTCCTTTGATTCACTACTTCAATCATATGAATATCTTTATTCCTAAACAAACTCATACCTTTGGTACTTTGATATCAACATTTCATTCACTAATGTTATTCCAACATTACAAGATCATACATTATCCAAACTTTCCTTTCTTCTTATAAATTTCACCAAATTTCCAAACCTTTGGGTTTATTTTCCATGATTAATTAGACAATTCAAATGAAGTAATTTGGAAACACTTTATTCTATAAAAATGTTCCCCATTGTCTAAGTTTCTAATGACACCAAAATCACTCAATTTGGTTTAGAAATGTGAAAGTTACACTTGAAATATTTTCAGACTATTTTTATTCAGAGACAGCACCTCATACTCAACTTTCAACCAGAAATTGAAACTCTTAGAGTCCGATTCAGAATTTTATTTCTTCAAATTATTTGTACTCCTATGTCTCTAGTTTACTCCAAATTAAAAATTAGTCCATTTGGATAACTACAGAAGAAAATATGCTCAAAATACTGAACTATGTTCAGTGCACGAAAAGCTCACCGCGACGAACTCCTCCAGAGAGGAATTCTGGCGTAATTTTCACATGTTCGCCGTGGCGAAACCCAAAGTACGCCACGGTGAACTATACCCGAAAGAAATCCTGTTAGTCTTTCCAAAAGTTCACCGTGGCGAACTTCCACAGAAGCTCACGCAGTTCTTCCCAATTTCCAGATTTTTCACATCAAACACTTACACCTAACTTATATTATACAAAGATCATCCTTTCTACCTCATTTACTTTTCATTCTCCACTCCAATTCAACTCAATAACATTTACAAATCAATTCTTCTATATTTGATGATTATCCCATCACAAAACATCAAACATGTTCATCATACATAAAACACCATCAAATGCCATTTAACCTCTAACAATCATCACAAATGCTTCAATTAACCAAACCCATAATATTCAACAAGCTACTTACTTGATTTAGCTCCCAACTCTTCAAACATCTTCAAGATCACTAAGAATTCCTAGCTCTTTCATCTCCATCGTCATCAAATTTCAAAAGTGGTAGGGATAAGTTTTCTTGTGGCAATGAGGAAGAAGATAGCAAATATGCTAGTAGCAATTAAAGGAGAGTGTGATCTTCTTGAGTTAAGGTGGTAGAGATTTAAGAAAACAAAAATGGTGAAGAAGGAGAAGAGAACCACGAAGAGGAAGGTGGGGAGAGCAAAAAGAAAGAACACCCAATGGATTTAATGAAAGCAACGTGGAAGACCCAAACAAAAAGGGTTTAAAACCCTAGTGGATTTAAGGCATGTTTGGTAAGTGACTTATATCACTTGCCACATGTCCAATTTTTATAACCTAAGCCTAATTTCTATTCTAATTGTCTTCCAGTTTTTAATGACACTTGTCATTAAATCCCAATGTCACATATCAAAATTTCCTTTACCATTTGACAGTAAATTCTAATACCATTTATCATTTGTTCTGCCGCTTGGCATTTTTCGTAGTCCAAAATTTATCACAATTCTTTTTAGAAAAATTTCCCCAAAAGCTCAAAAATTTCTAAATCAAAAATTCTAATCTCCAATCCAAATTTTCAATAAAATCAAACCACAATTTCTAATAAAATCACATTTTTGAACAATTATATCCGGAAATGTCAATGAATGTATGTACAACTATTTTGATGTGTGCAGAATCCACTATTCACATATATATGCATATCATGAAATGTATGAGCATGAAAAGTGTTTTCCTATTTCCTTCGTAATCTCTCACATTTACAATTTTAGCCTTAACATAGGTAACGGGATGTTACACTTGGCCATCATCATTCTTCAAGAAACTTTTCCACAAATACATAAACATAATATATATTTAATTAAATTAATATAATTTGAATAGAAACTTAAAGTTAAATTTTATCGTTTAGCGATTAGGCTGACCATGCTCTATGGAGTAGAGTGTTGGCCTGTCAAACAAGTTTATAGTCATCAGTTAATGGTGACGGAGAAGATGGTGCTCCGTTTGATGTGTAACCTTACCAAAAGGGATAAGGTCAAGAATGCAATGGTGAGGGATGGCTTAAAGGTTGCAAATATTATGAAAAAAATTAAGAGAGACAAGGCTTAGGTAGTTTCGTTATGTTAAGAGTAGACACTCAGAAACTCTAGTGAGAAGATTGAAAGGATCATACTTAGCAATTGTAAAAGAAAAATAGGGAGGCCTAAGAAGAATTGGAGAGAGGTGATAAAAAAATGATATAACAATGTTGGAACTTAGCGAGGACATAACCCATAATCGAAAACTTTGACGTGTTAAGATTCAGATAAAGGATCCCTGGTAAAGAGACCATAGCTGTCCTCTTTAACCCCTTAACTCTTCTCTCTTATAGTTAGTCTAACAGGTAATTACTTATTATTATTATTATTAGCATCACTGTTCTTATCACCATCATCCTCATCACCATCACTATCATCATCACCATCTTTACGACTACCATTAATATTATTTTTATTATTCATTTTTGTTGGCACCCGATTTTGAAACCGGAGCCCAACCGTAAAATGGAAACAGAAACGGAAACAGAAAGCGAAATAAAGAGGGCAAAAGCGAAAGAAATCAAATCGGACCAAAAACGAAGGAATCGGAAGCGCGTGTAGAACTAAAAGAATCGAAATGACACGGAATCGCAGAATCATAATTCGAAAAACAAAGTGGTGGAAAGCCAAAAGCGGAATCGAAAATATAGAAAACAAAACGGTTCAATCACACTGAAGGTCAAATTCCGGCATCCAAAAATGTGTACCTTAGAAAAACTAGCGTTGGAAACCATAAAGACACTTGATCTAAACCACAAATTCCTCATTTAATAGTTATTTTCCCATGCTAAAGTCCAATAAAAGATCGGGGTCCAACATTTTTCTTCTTATTATATATATATATATATATATATATATATATATGTATGTATGTATATCTTTCTAGTTGTTAATTTAATTTAATTTAATTATATATGATTATTATTTGTATTTATTTATTTATGTATCTATTTTAAAATTTTTCATTTTAAAACATTTTATTATATATATTTTGCATTTATTTATTTTTATTATCATTTTACTTTGTACTTTTCATTACTACTTTCTTTTTACTTCATGTAGGTCATTTTTCTTTACTAGTTTGGGGTAAGGTTGTATACTATAAGACCTTCATAAAACCTGCACCTTAGCAGGATTTATATTGGAAGTTGTTAGTTGTTGGGATAATTGAATATAACATTCTGCAAAATACTAAGAGAAATATATGTAAATTTCTTAGACATTAAATACCTCACACACTTAGAATTATTCTTACCCTCAAGAAAACCAATCTTAATCACTATCAACCTAAGCAAGCTTAAATTTTAGGAAATTTAATAAATCAAGATTTTTCATTATCCTCCTAATCATTCCTTTCTTCATCCACCTAAGTCTCTAGATACTTAAACCAACTTATAATTTAAATGAACCTTTCATAACAATCATTGATGTATTAACACAATCAAATAATTTAACATTATATATAAGTCAAAGATATAAGAGGAAAAAAGTATAAACTAATAAGTGCTTAACAAACCATATTGAATATGAACAAACAAAATTTTTTTTTTTTTTTGGAGTATGATAAGCTTATTTGAAATGTCATCGGAACCTTTTGATATAATGATAAATAAACTATCATGGATACCTCTAGTTATTCAATCATATCACAATTTTAAATGATTATTATTAGTAATACTAATACTTTTGAGCCATTTAGATTAAAATAAGTGAAATAGAATTTATTAGTTCACTTTATTAACATTTTTTATCACATCAATTCACAATCAAATAAGCCACTTACAAAGTCAAACTCTAAAATCAAATCATATCTATGGTCTCACAATTCAAATCAAGTCTCATTTCTTAAGATTGTTAGATTGAGTTTAAAATAAACTACCCATTGGTAATCATATATGTTAATCTAATATAGTTGAATAAAGTATTAATCAAACTTCCAATGAATCACTTTAATTAACTTAAGTTTTATTCTTTTTTCCTAGAATCATTATTTACTAAGCTAATTGAAAATAAAACTAATTCACTGCTAGTTAGGGGTACGACTGCATACTACAAGACCTGCCCAATTCCTAAGCCTTAGCAGGATTTATACTGGAAGTTGTTAGTTGTTGGGATATTTTGAATATAAAATTTTGCAAAATACTAAGAAAAATATATACATATTTCTTAAACATCAAATACCTCCTACATTTAGAAATTTTCTTATCATCAAGAAAATCAATCTTAATCACTATCAATTTAAGCGAGCTTAAATTTTAGGAAATTAATAAATCAATTTAAATAATCAAGATCTTTCATTATCCTCCCAATCATTCCTTTCTTTATCCACCTAAGTCTCTAGATACTTAAACCAACTTATAATTTAAATGAACCTTTCTTAACAATCATTGAAGTATTAACACAATCAAATAATTTAACATTCTATATAAGACAAACATATAAGAGGAAAAAAGTATAAACCGATAAGTGCTTAACAAACCATATTGAATATAAACCAACTTAATTATTTTAAAATTTTTGTGGAGTATTATAAACTTATTTGAAATGTCATCGCAACCTTTTGACGTAAGATAAGTAAATTATCATGGATACCTCTAGTTATACAATCATATCATAATTTTAAATGATTATTATTAGCAACACTAATTCTTTTGAGCCATTTAAATTTAAATAAGTGAAATAGAATTTATTAGCGCACTTTATTCACATTTTCTATCACATCAATTCACAATCTATTGGACCTCGAACATTTTTTTCAATTATTATCAATTTATTTGTTTAATTATTTATTTATATTTTGTTTGATGTTTATTTATTAATTTTTAGTATTGGATCATTAAATTTAGTAAGCGTGAATAGAGATTAAAATTTGATGGAAAGATTAGAATTAATTTAGAATTAATATGGTGTTTAAGAAGATTAAAGGAGTTAGAGACATAAAAAACAAAGAAGGGGCAAAATGGGAAGGACAAGGAAAATGAAGGGAAAAATTGGAAGATTTAACTAAAATGTGATATTGAAGTAGAAGAAGAAGAGAGAATGTCATGGGTGTGAGAAGAAAAGAAGAAGAAGAGAAAATCAAGCTAGGGTTTTGGAGATCTTGAAGAGTTTGAAGCTAAACAAGTAAGTATAAGCATTAACCCTTCTTGATTGTTGGATGAACCATATTTAATGATATAGTTAGAAGTGAAAATGGAGTTGAATGTGTGTAGGAAGTTGTTGATGAATGGTATATGGAAATGTTTTAATCTTTTTGGTTGATGAACAAGTATAGCTTATGAATTGGTTTGTGAATTATTTTGGGTTGAAATGAAGTAGAAAGGATGACTTTTGTATAAGATACATTAGGTGTAAGATGTTGGGGGTGAGAAATATGGAAAATGGGACGAAAGGGCTAGAAATTCGCCGCAGTGAACTTCTAGCTTTGCTGCGGTGACGTCAAATTTTCCTACACCAAATATGCTTTGGTATTTTGAGCATAACTTTTTATGTAGTTATGCAAATGGAATGATTTTTTATTTGTGGTAAACTAGAGACATAGAGACACAAGTTATATGAAGAAATCAAGTTTAAATTCAATCTCTAAGGGTTCCAAATTTTGTAAGGTAGATGAGCACAGAATATTGTTTCAGTATAAGAACAGTCCGAAACTTAAGACAATGGGAAACATGTTTTAAAAGAAAGTGTTCTCAAATTTCATAATTTGCCTAATCATAACTATCACGGAAAAATTGACCCAAGAGTCTGAATTTTGAAAGGGATTATAGTTCAATTTTAGCATGTTTTGATTATTAAAGTTTTATGAAATTTAATTTGAATTTGGATTGAATGAGAAATTGCTATGTTTAGGAAATCAAGAAAACCTTACCCAAGAGCAAGAAAAAAGGCAACCTTGAGCTTGGATTTCAAGTGAAATTAGGTGGGTAATGTATTTATAGTTATTGTGTGATTGGGCAAATTCTTACCTACTTGTGTATGCAAAGCTCGACTCTTGTCGCAACGAACTTCTTCTAAAGGGTTCTCTTGTTGAATCTTGGGAGTTCACCGCGGTGAAGTCAAGAGTTCATCGCGACAAACTTTTCTCGAAGGTTCCATGGAGAAAACTCGCCGCGGTGAACCTATATTTCACTGCAGCAAACTCTACTTTGCTGCCACGCTGAGATTTCTTATAAATGAAATGCTTTCCATTTTTTGTTTGCACTACCCTCACACGACTTCCTTGAATGGTCACCTGGGGGTTCATCACGAGACCCAGGGTCAAATATCTTTTAGTATTAGAATGATAGTTCGACTCTAAAAATGGGGCTCAACATCTTATGCTATCAGAACGATAGTTAGACTTTGAAAACGGGGTCCAACATCTTGTGGCATCAGAGCTTAGGTTTTTCCTAGGCTTAGAATGCATAATAGTATGAATTGTATGCTATGTGATTATTTGTTGCATTGTGAGTTGATTGATTTCATTAAATGACATGCATATCATGCATACATGAAGGAAGTAAGATTGAAATGTAAGCTAATCATTAGTGTTTCAATTGAAGGAGTAAGTCGTCACCTCGTAGAAGGACACGAGGAGTTTTGCAAGGATCTGTTGCACCTAACTCTCATCCAAGAGAGGAGAGTACTAATGAGTCTGTAGCCCCAGGAAATGTTGAGGCTTCTATAAGGTGAGATAGTGAGCCTGTTTAATCACAGATGCAGGAGTCACCTGTTCCATAGGAGTAAGTGCCTCCATTGGATCTGAGAATGTTCCAGGCTTTTGCTTAAGCCTTTGTCCAGGACATGGGTCAGATGCTACAATCATCTGCTCCGGCCTCAGTTAAGAAAAGGAAGCAGTTTGATAAGCTGAGGAAGTATGTGGTAGTGGACTTCTATGGGACCACAGATCCAGAAGAAGCAGAGACATGGCTAAGAAAGACAAAAAAGATGTTAGACCAGATGGATTGTGAAGATGAGGAAAAGTTGAATATGCTGCTAGTTTGCTTCAGGGAGATGCCTTGCATTGGTGGGAATGTGTACCAGAGAGTCAGATGAGACTACCAGTGTTGACATGGAAAGACTTCTTAGCTGTTTACAAGAAGAAGTACCTGTCTGAGGTGTATATTCAGCAGAAGCAGAGAAAGTTTCTGAGTTTCACTCAAAGGAAAATGACGGTGAGTGAGTATGAGCATCGGTTTACATAGCTATCCCGATATGCAGCAAAGATGATGTTGACTGAGGTAGCTAAATATCGTAGGATCGAATCGAGGTTGCATCTAGCTATCAGAGAGAAAGTGGTGGTACAAAAATTTTGTAATTTTCAACAGCTGATTGAAGCGACATTGAGGGTGGAGAACATTGAAAACATAAAGAGTGCGTTGAACAAAGACAAAAAAGGGAGAGAACAGTTTAAGAGAGGAGGTGGTACTTCTATGCTTGAGAGGAGTGCCAAGACTTTCCCTGGGCAGTTTGAGGAGAGCAGCAATGGTACAAGCAAGTCCAATCAAATGAGGATTGTTTCTGATTAAGCCTCGACGACTGGAGACAGTAGAAGAGGAGTGGGGGATAAGTTACCCATTCCCAATTGTGATCATTGGGGGAAGTTCCATAGAGGGGAACATTACCGATTGACTGGAGCATGCTTCAATTGTGGAGAGAAAGGGCACTTGGCTAGAGAGTGCTCTCATTATGCAAGACAAGAGAGAAGTCAGATGCAAGATTCAAAGATAGCTGAGACTGTGGGGCATAAGACCTCAACTAAGGTGGGCAATTCTGATACAACTAAGAGGGTGAGTCTTCCAGGGAGACTAAGAGGGCAAGCACCAGCTAGGGTGTTTGCAATGACACGGGAGGATGTAGAGACAGCTCCAAAAGTTGTGACTGGTATGATTCAATTATTTGATGATGATACTGTTGTTTTGATTGATCCGGGTTCCACCCATTTGTTTGTGTCATCAAGTAGAACTACAAGTGGTAAAAATCTGAGCCCATCGAATACTCCTTTAATGATTAGTACCCCAATTGGCCAGTATATTGTGATTAGTCAAGTTTATAGAGACTGTGAGATATTGGTTGGAGGAGAACAATTAGTGGTGGATCTAATGTCATTGAAGATGGGAGGATTGGATGTGATTTTAGGCATAGACACGTTAGAGAAGTATAATGCTAATTTGCATTGCAAATGAAAGATAGTAGAGTTTGAGGTGGATGATGGGAGAAAGGTGGTGTTTGTGGGAGACATAAAGTCAAGCCTGCCCAGAGTTGTTTCGGTTATGTTAATAGAGAATATGATGAGGAAAGGGTGTAAAACATTTTTGGCCTATGTGGTAGAAACGAAGGAAGATGGAAGGAAGTTAGAAGAAATTCCTATGGTCATGGAATTCTCAGATGTCTTTCTAGAGTAATTGCCAGGACTACCTCCACCTAGGAAAATTGAGTTTTCCATTGAACTTCTTCCGAGTACTGCACCAATCTCAATTCTGCCTTACCGAATGGCTCCAGTAGAATTGAAGGAGCTTAAGGAGCAATTGGAAGATTTGTTAGAGAAAGGTTACATTAGGCTGAGCTCTTCACCTTAGGGAGCTCTGATCATTGAGAAAATGCGTGAATTATAGAAAGCTTAACCATGTTACCATCAAGAACAAATATCCGATCCCACGTATAGATGATTTATTTGATCAATTGCAACGAGCAAAATTCTTCTCCAAGATAGACTTGAGATTGGGTTATCACCAGTTGAGGATAAAGGAGTTTGATATGTCGAAGACTACTTTTAGGACACGGTATGGACATTTTGAGTTCTTAGTTATTCCCTCTGGATTGACAAATGCCCCTGTAGCTTTTATGGACTTGATGAATAAAGTGTTTAAGTCTTTCTTAGACCAATTCATCATTGTCTTTATTGATGATATATTGGTTTATTCCAAGAGTGATAAGGAGCATGGATAACATTTAAGAATTACTTTGGAGACACTGAAGAAGAATGAGTTGTATGCCAAATTTGACAAATGTGAATTTTGGCTAAAGGAAGTAGTATTTCTTGGACATGTGATTTCAGAGCAAGGAGTGCATGTAGATCTGAAAAAGATAGAAGCGATTGTAAAATGGGAAGCACCTAAGAATGTAGCAAAAGTGAGGAGTTTCTTGGGTTTAGCTGGGTATTACAGGAGGTTTGTAGAGGGCTTTTCCATATTAGCAGCTCCACTTACCAAATTGACAAGGAAGAATCAAAAGTTTGTGTGGACCGAGGAGTGCCAGAATAGTTTTGAGGAACTGAAGGATAGACTTACAATGACACCAATTTTGACTTTACCTTCGAGTAATGATAAATATACAGTGTATAGTGATGCCTCAAGGAAGGGATTGGGATATATGTGTTGGGCCCGGGCCCCGGATTCCCAAATCCCGAGGCGGCCCCTCGGGTCGCGCCCGTGCCGAGCTCCTAAACCGC
>JANVCQ010000230.1:10521237-10553387 GCA_025531925.1 Erythroxylum plowmanianum
TCGTAGGTATAATTGAATAATAGCATTAAGAATCAAGAACCAATGAGCAAGTGAAAAATATGTACGACATGCAATCAATCAAGCGAATATCTTCTTAGAATTTTCCGACTCTAACGTAGAGAAGTTAATTCTAATTGCTACTTATGATTACCAAAACTGAACGTCATATTCTATTAATCTAGCGATTCAATCAATTAATCTCTAGTTGCGCACCTAGAAACCAACGAATCCAATTAAAAAGAATAGATCTGAAGATATCCAATATTTACTAACAATGTAAAAAGTATCCGAATCATCTCACCATAACAACATGTAACATAGATTCCCTCCACCAAGATAAGAAAATTAGCTACTCATAATTGAATTGAAAACAAAGGAAATAACAAAGCAATACATCTTCATCCCTAGTTCTTTAATGAAAGAAACGAAAATCCTAATTGAAATATGCAGAAACTTAAGAACAAGAAAACTAGAAAAGTGCAGAAACAAAAATCCTATTCTAAACCTAAGCTACCACTTCCGTGAATCCCCCATCCTCTCTCCTTTTATGCTTGTTTTTCGTTATCTTCTCTTGATTCTCTTCCGATATTGTATCCCCCAATTTTAGGTAGTCAATCCCCTTGAAAGATGGCAATATAATCTTCAAAGATTGTGAGAATCTTGATTTTGACTTTTGAAAGTTGATCTACAGATTTATTCCATCCTTAGGCGTACCCACGCTTAGTCACAAAATTGTTGTCAAATTAGGAATTTTAGATTTTCTTCCTTCTTTTGCATCTTTTTGATCCTATTTCGTCCCTAAGGTGTTACAAACCATCTGTAAACAATTATAAAGCAATTCTATTAAATTCGGATAATAATGTCAACACCTTAACAGTAATTAAGTCCAAAATAAATACAATTTAAATGACTTAACAGAACATGTTAAGAGAAGACATCCTAATATTGTAGTAAGAAGATGCGAGAAGATTATATTAAGGGGCTGTAAGAGGGAGAAAGGAAGACCTAGGAAGAACTGGAGAGGTGATTAGGAATGATATGATCATATTAGAGCTTACCGAGGACTGATCCTCAATGGGAAACCTTGGCAAACCGGGATATAGGCAATGGATCTCCCATAAAAAGGTCTTTCTTTTTTTCATAAGTCTTTTAAACTTTTTCCTTCGAGTCTTGTGTTTAACCTAAACATTTTATTTGTAGTACTTCTCTATTAGTTATTTAACCTAAACATTTCCTTACTTAGCCTACATATTTTTCCTTTCTTGTTTCAATTGTTTGTTTGTTTGTTTTATTTATTTGTCTTCTTTCTTCTTTGTTTATTTTTTCTTTTATTGTTAATCTTCACATTTTTATCTATATTGTTTTATTTATTTTATATTTTATTTTTATTTTTATATATTTATTTATTTATATTATTATTTGTTTATATTTTTAGCTTTTGTTTTCTACAAATAGTTCTCAAAAACATTATGTTCTTTGTTTCTTGCCTCTTTTTCCTATGGGTATATCAAAACTAGCTTCTTTACTAATTGTGGGTAAGATTGTTTACTTTTGGATCTCTCCAAATCTTGCATCTCAATGAAACTTCTACTGGGATGTCATTGCTTTTGTTTTTGGACATATCATCTAGTAACAACATATTATCTAGTGGGCTTCTCAACTAAAACTCAAGAGAAAGCATGAAACTAAAATGTTTAGAACAATTTTTTTTTATCACACCCTAAATTTCTAGTTAGTTTTCTCAATTACTATCTATTCCTATTAATTTATATTTTCCTATATAGTGTGCTTATTTCTAATTATTTTTATTCTTGAACTTAAATTTTTAAGTAGTTTGCATTTTGATGTTTAGAAAAGAAAAATATGATTTTCGTTAGTTTAAGGAGGAGAGATTTTGAGAATCATTGATGAAAATTGATAATGATTTTGGTTACTTTAAATTTTTAGAGAAATAATTAAAAATAAATGTGTTTAGTTAATAAATTAGAGGAATGCATTAGAGATTAAATAAACTACAAATATTAGAGGAAAATTATTTTGAGGTCAATGGTGTGCTAATTAGGTGTTAAAATATATGGATATATATTTAAAAATAAAAATAAAAGGTACATAGACAAATAAGGACATAGATGAAATAAGTGGAAGAAAGCTCATTAAGGGCACAGTTGGAATTCCACACTATGGGACATAGATGGAATTTTTTAAAAATGCATGTTAATTATGGTTAAGGAGCTGTAAAAAGAGGGAGATTTGTGTTAGAAGGGGACGACAATCCCAAAGGAGAAGCTCGGGGAAGGTTTAGAGGAAGAAGAAGATATGATTTCTAACAATAGGTGGGTAGGATTGCATCCCTTCCTAAACTCCTTTTGAAACAAATTTTTTTCGATAATTTTGAGTAAATTTTTTATAGAAATACTAATCTTTCATAGCTAATTATATATATCCTAATTGGTTGTAAAAGGGTTTAAGTAAATATGGTTTAGTTTGTGAGATATAGGTTAATAAGTGTAACTTTTTATGTTTTGTATGTAAATGACTAAGATGTTTTACTCTAATTATTTCAAGGTCAAGAGTTGCGAATTTGACAAAATATAAAACATAAAAGTGATATGTATACGTGTCTAGTTTATTCTCATAAAAAGGCAAGTGGACATATTTTATAGGTTAAGAGATATGGTCAGATTTTCGAAACTAATCTATCTAGTAGACCAAAAGTTAAGTCTAGGATTATACTCATGATTTGTGTACTTGGAGAACTATTTTAGAAGTTAGGTTAAACATGAAAGTTATAGGTTTAGACATTTGGTAATAGTTTGTAAAATTATTTGGATAAAATTGTAATGATTTGTGAGATATAGTTGATTTACCATTGACTTTTTTGGTGGCTATGACATCAAATGTGTTATGTTGTTGGGAGCCAATTTCGGAAACTATAAGAATTGAATTTGGGAAGATGTTCAATGTGAAAGTTAGATATATGTAAAAAAATTTGTGGTTTAGATCTAGATGGTTTTCAAGTTATGATTGTTGAGAATTTGTTACTTTATGATTAAACTTTTTTATTATTGTCAGTCATTATGAATGTCCATCATAATGACTCACAATTTGTCTATGTAACAAATTGTTAATACCAATTTCTTATTATGAATCACAATCATTTTTTTTCAAATGAGGTGATTCTAACAATAGCAAACAAAATAATGAGATAATTTTATAACTATTAAAATGTAATTGTTATTACCATAGAAGTCACCATTATTTTTTTAATATGAGAAACAATCTTATTATTGTTGATTATTATTTTTGAAAGGTATATGATGATCAAGCTTTAATAGAAGTTTATATCTTTAAATAGATGTTATATGATTTTCTGTTTAATTACCAGTCAAGAATAGGAAAAGTGTAAGATCCTAACACTTCAATGTTATGTTTAGCTTTTATTAATACATCCTCATCAAACAAGAAAGTTGTTAGATTATTTCTTAATCTAAAAGAAAATATAAGGATAAAAAGGATTTAGGATTTCATATAATAAAATAAAGTTGAATAATAATTTGAATGATGATGTTTGCAAAACAACATAAAAATTTGGACAAATTATTATTGTGAAAGTTGATTGAAACTCAATATCTAATTATGCAGATAATTGTGTGAAATTTGTTAATTACCCTGATATCTATTGTTGCTTTCAAGTCTCCTTTTTATACTAGTACCAAGTCTTCATTATAGTCAGTGTCATCCAATAACTTTAAAAGCCTTGATGTTTACTACAAGTTGGTTATGGAATGATTTTTTTTTTTTTTGAAAAAGTGAAATGAAAATATTTGAGGTTAACTTTATAATTAATAATGTATAAACTTTATGACTTTAATAATTCTCTATCAAGTTATATTATAAGTTTTAAATGTTGTGAAAGATAAAGGGAAAGAGGATATGTGTGTGTGTGTGTGTGTGTGAGGCTATATATGTCATTTTGGATGTTTTGTATAAAGAAATGTCCATTAATGAAGATATATCTATTTACTACTAATATTTATTCATTTAATCAAATTGTTGATAATTAGCTATAAGCTTTTTAATTATTTCTTTTAAATGCAAAAAATGGCACAAAATACTGACAATTTTAGTTTCAAAGAAAGTCAACAGTTAGTTGCACCATTGATTGTGGTTTAACTTCTCTTTGAGGCTAATACACTAGCAATTATGTTATTGGTATACTATCTACATTGGATTGATTTTATGGAATTTTTCATTTGAAATTATTGTATAGAAATTGGGATGTAAATGCTGTATTAGTCTTATTTTAAAGTTGCTATAACTTTCATATTTATGCAGGACAATATTTCAAAAAAGATGCTCTTTGAAGGTATGAGACTCAACATTTGTCGCCAAAGAGAATCGTAAAACTCCAGACCTGAACAGAAAATAACCAAAGGGACCCAGAACGCCCATTAGTTTTTAAGCGAATAGAAGCATGGACCTGACTCAGAAATCAAAGAATTAATATTCTGATTCAATGTCGACAGAGGGGGATACCCACTCTACCAAGTATAAAATTGGAAGGATTAGGAATGCTGAACAATACATGATACCACTTGACATAACCTGCCATTTTTGTTTTATGGGCCCTTAAGAGGGGCAGCTGTGACCCCTTATGCTAAATTAGCTAGGTGATTAGTCCTAGTTGCAACCTAAATTTTGCTTCTCATTTAGTTTTCCTAAAGCATGAATTTACCATTTGAAAAGAAATGAGATGATGATTTTTGTGCAGAAAGCTTACAATCTCTTCTTTTTAGATCTATATATTATATGATGGAGTACTTTACCTTTTTCTACTATTCTTAAAACGAGAAGAAGAGCCGCCTTCACAGGTTAAATACGTTTAAAGTGTGTGAAGAGGAAATCTTTAAGCGAAGATGACTTGATGAACGGCAGTTAAGCCAGGATAATGATTGCTAAAAAAATTAGCAGTTTTGAGTTATCATGTTACTGCCATTCTGATATTTAAATCATAAATTTTCGTATAATTTTCAAGTCCTTAAAATGCCACTTTATCAGTGAACTAATTGAATCCCAACACATGGGGGCTCTAACTAACTCATGTTTCCTTCAAAAATGGTGTGGCCACGGATGAGCCAACATTGCCAGAAGTTTTTGTCACAGAAGTTTACTTTCCAAAACACCATCTCAACATGTCTCCATACCACATCAGGTATGGCCCCTTCTGTCAAATATTAGCAGGTAACGTGGTAGATGGGACTCTGATGAATGCAGACCCTAGCTGGCTTTTGGCTTTCTTACTAATTAAAGACACAGACGAAAGTCAATTCTCTTCATTCTTGGGGTTTTAATCACATTTGGACGTGAATATTACCTGTTGAGAAAACAACGTTCTTTCACACGATGTCTTTGGACACCGCAACAAATTGACAATGAGGTTCAAATAGAGCCGCGAGCCGAGCATGAAGCTCACTTCCCAACACATAGGATTAGGAATTGAGCGCACAAATGAGATTTCCGATTTTTTTCACCGCAAAAAAAAATTTGTAAATGATTGTTTAGTTACAAAATAAAAAAGTATTTTTTTAATAATTGTAACTTTTTTATAACTTAAATATAACTTTTTAAGAATCTTAAATTTGGAGCTCTCAAAAAAATATTTTTTTCGGTAGATTTTTCATAACAATTAATAAGTCTATTTTTAGTCTCTTTTACCCTTATATTTTATACATAATTTACACAATACTCACAAACACATCTTCATGTTTATTTTGAGATTTATATAATATTATTTGATTTTTATATATTTTGATATTTAATTTTATATTTATTTTACTTATGTTATAATCTATATAAAAGATTTGGTTAGATATATTTTTATTTATATTTTATATGGTTTTAAATTATATAATAATTAATATATTGTGATTTGCATATTTTAAATATATTTTAAATAATATCTTCACGTTTGTTTTGAAATTTATACAATATTATTTGACATTTTTATATGTTTTAATATTTATTTTTTATATTAGTTTTATTTATGCTATAATCCATATAAAAGATTTGGTTAAATATATTTTTATTTATGTTTCATATGGTTTAAAATTATATAATAATTAATNNNTATGCTTTACATATTGTTTAATATATTTTAAATAATATTTATATGTATAAATAATTTTTATTACAAAATAAAATATAGCTAAAATTAAAAGTGTTTTTTATTTTTTGTATTGCCAAGCAATCTATTGTATGAAATTCTTTCAAAAAAGTTCTTTTTTAAATGACAGTGAAACAGTCAACTGGTTTCTTAGAAAACTCTTCTCAGAATCTAGTAGGCAATTACGAGTAGAACTCATACAACTAGTTAATTTCACTTTGTTTGGTTCTCTGTTTCTTATTAATTGAATTTTCTAAATTATAAGCAATATATATTTAATTAATTCTATTATTATTTTATATAAATTATTAATAAAATTTCTAATTAATAAAATTATTAAATTTGATTAAATATAATTAATATTTTAAATTTATAAAATTCTGCAATTTTTACTCAATTATTAATTTTAATATAACTTGACAAATATTGAATAAGATATTAGAATATAATTAATTAATTAATCTCTAATTTTTTTATTATTTTACTATTATCGGTAATAAGTATTAAAAACTAAATAATATATTAATATTAAAAATAAATAAATTTTTTAATAAAAATAAAACCAAACAATCCTTAATTTTCAACATCTCAAAACAAAGCTCGTGTTTTAACAAATGAAAAATGGTGAAACTAGGTTATCCACAAATCGGCACCCTCAGTGGTTGGCTTATTCGGTTGATGCCAATAAAACAAAGCTGAAATTGAAAGTGCCCTTCTAAGTTCTAACCCTCTCCCCCTGCTGGTGTCCTTATCGCGGAGGACTTTAGGATTAAAAATAGTATGAAAAGGATTCATGGAAATTATAATATTCCCAGTGGTAATCGGAAGGCTAAAAAGAAGCATATCCCGTCTTTATCTATTCAAGTTTGAATTTATAACGGTCATCCTTATTATACAATTCAAAATTAACTAAAAAATCGCATACAAATTGAAAAACCGGTAAAGCCACACCTACCTAGTAACCTCGGTGGAAGAAAAGCAACTTGGCCCAATTACTCAGAGAATGGTGGGCTGCCGTTGATGGCTTCAGCCTTCCGTAACGGGCCCCAACTGCCTTACGAACTATATCATAATTTCCACAAGTTTAGAAACTATTGTAAGAGCAACTCCTTTTGCACTGTAAACTTGAATTTTAGCCAAGCAACATGCAAACTTTGAAGTTAGCGTTCAATCTGTTGAACTCAAGGAGTGTTGGATCTCAACAGGATTTCCACTCAAACAAAGTTTGACCCTTTAACCTATGTTACAATCAGCAATCATCTTCCTTCTCTTTTTCCCAGCAAGATGAATTGCTGGCTAGCCAGGGTGTTGATGATGTTGATATATACACTGTTGGTTATTCTTATTTGACACGGAACTCATCTTTGAATAAATTACAACTATTTTTAGCTTTCCCAAGAGTTCAAACTTCTATCAAGAAGAAAAAAAAACATTCATACTTTCTTATCATCATAGCCAAACTTTAAATAGTAGCATAATTAATTATGTTGATGTTACATATTGCTTGGAGACACTAAAGACCAGAAGAATTACAACCTTAAAGGAAAAGTATATATCCGTGCCATTATTGAATGGAAGTCTTGCTTATATCTTCATCCGTGCACTTTTGGATCATTACAAAAGCCCTACCAGCATTGTTTGATAAATCTCTCAAGCATACTGACTTCCACCTCCAACATGGTCCTAGATTCTATATTAAGGTTGTGTTAGAGCTTTACTGGGAAAACATTTAATGCGGAGTGTAAAACCGGTGCCTTATCCTCCTCAAAAGGGCCAAATAAAGGGAAAGAACTACAAAAGAAAAAGGAAATTTTCTCTTAACGAAAGGAAATGGTGATGAGAAGTGTGATCATTATTAAATCGACCAGTCATAAGGGGCAAATTGCGTTGACATATCCCTTTGGACATATGCTTGTTCATGTGTATAGAGCATAAGCTTCAATTATCTAGGACATGCAAGTGTCAGTCATGTGGCAAGTATGGTCTTTCAAATGTACACTAGTGATCAGAAAATTGCGTGCGATTGCATGCATAGTTAAAGGAAAGATAAAGAGTTGGGGATCGGCTCCATTTAATCATGGAGAAGTGAAGAAAGGGGTGGTGGTGGTGGTGGGGGAGAGGGCTAATGGGGTGACAGCCAACCCTGGACCAGATTATAATGTCATTTTCCTTCCTTTTATTTTCCTTTTCTCTTAAATCTTAATCGGATCATTTTGCTTGCATAAAAATTTTTGAACTTTGAGTTGCACCAATCATCTTTCGCAAAAATAGAAAATCATGGAACCTTTTGCAAGATTGCTAGTAATACACATATTCAGTATTTTGTCTAAGGAACAAAATCAATTCATCATGTCAGCAATGCTTTGTTAGTTTGTACACTTCCATTTACCAAAGATAATGAATTAGTTTCTGGTTTTTTACCCATGATTTGTTTGCAATAATTTCTCTGCACACCGTGCTTCTCACATTACTTCCATGTGCTGTGGCTTAGCAACCTGTAACAAGTATGATAAGTTTACCTTCCCAAGGCTTAATTCCTCTAGACTACAGCGCTACGTAACACATGGAACCCAATCATTGGGTACGAACGTTTTCCTCACGCTTTTGTTTCTTTGTGCCTGCGGACTTCAGTAAGGAGCCGCTTTCCGACCTACTGAAGTGAATCATCAAGCATCTATGAATTGCAAGGATCCTCTCACACACACACACCTATCTACTTAGGAATTCATTTCAGTCGAGTATATAGCCAGGTATATACCTCTCTTTTCCCCCAGCCACGCCTGTCAAGAGAATTCGAATACTAATAAAAGTAGAAACGAAAATTGCCACACCGAGAGGGGTAAAGTTCTTGGGATTCTTCCTTTTGCCCATACCCATAAATTAAGTATAAATGCTTCTAATTTCTCACCACGAAGCTTCTACACCATTGTGGATGAAAAAGATAAATATCTTGAGGGTTGCCTAGTAGTGTTAAGTAGCTATTGCCTCCAACTTAATTTTATTATATGGAGCATAAATTTTATGTGGCGGCCAATCTTTTTAGGTGTCAAAAAGATGTTACTTTTCTGTGGCATGATAAATGGATTCAATCATGTAGGGGCAAAGCGTCCTTACATTTTAGGTGTGTGAATATGATTGATGTGTATAACTCAAGAATCTCCTCCCTCTATTATTCCCTTCACTATATATATTAGATCAAACTTATCATTAGCTTAAGAGATCTCTATTTTGCCTTTTTAAGGATTAATCTATTCTTGATTATTATGTGATCAGCGTTGTCGTCTCTCGATTCACATGTTCTGTTGGCTAATAATCCCTTATCTAAATACTAAAGCAAGAATCGCAATCATCCTCTATCTTCTGAAGTATTTGCAAACAAATCAATAGAAAAGAATGCATCGATGCCAAATATCTTCTTAACATGCATGAATTTGACCATCAGCCACTTATAGTTGTCGATTAGAAATGCTCAACACTCGATCTCCTCTTCGTTGGTAATTAGTATTGGAACTTACTACAACAAAGGCTGAAAATCAATATCCCTGAAGCTAGAATTCATACTTTTTTTAGTATAGAGGGGGGGAAAAAGAAAAGTAAAGAGATCATAAGGATGGCCATAGATACCAAAAGTAAGCTAAGACTTTGCTTTTACGGAACCTTTACTAATCAATAGCCATGTTAAACGTGAATGCCACTATGCTAAGAGCCAAGAAACCACTTCTAACCTGCTTCACTATTACAGTCAAATGAGAATATGTTAGGGATAGATAGATGCATGTATTTACGCCATCAGATTTTATTCTTCTTACTTGAATTCCTATCATTCTACCAATCTTTTATTCTTTCATGCAACCTTCTAAGCTGATTTCACATTTGACTTTTTTATTGCTCGTGCATCTTTATATCTCTATCATGGGAATGAAACTCCTTTAAAAGGGAATTTTCAGTCATTTTGGATGGAACGCGTATACAATACATATGGTCATATTAGGCTATTAGCTTATCAATTGAAAGAGAATAATATTGTAGCTACAGTGGAGTGAAAGGGAATGGGATTTAGAAAATAACGAGTTGTGGAATAGAAGTTTAATGAGATATGGTAATCGATACCAACAAAAGACCCCCCATTTATCCTGTTTTGCTTCACAAAGACCAATAAACTTCTTTAATAATTGTGGCATGTATTTCCCACTTCTGTTTTCTACAGAGAATCACATTGTTAGTCAACAATTGGCCTATAACCAAAATAAGTCATATAATAAAAAGGCCCATGTGGTTTATAATCTTTTAAGAGTTTACAGATTTGTAAAATTAAACTTATATTTTCAATTTCGTTCAACTTTCATATGACATTCATACTCGGATAAATTTGCAATATCAAGCAGAAGAATTTGTATGATTAATTACGTTATTTTAGATATTACGAGTATATAGTTATATGCATACAGCTGCCAGTCATTCAGAACTGGTACATTTACTTAATCTCTCTAAATGGTCGGGAATAGTTGCCTTTAGTCGATACAGAAATAAAATTTACGCAAGAAATTAATTTAGACAGTAGAAGAAGCACGTCAATTTGGAAGCTTCACAAATCATAATTACTGAAATTAATGGGATTGATATTAATCTGTACTCAAAGGTTATAACACTTACTGTACATGAAAATCTCTTGGTTAGAGTAGAACTTTTGTGATAAAAAAGAAAGACACAAGATAATTGCCCTTGAGCGAAATAATAAGGGTACCATGTAAAATTTTGAAGCGAATAAAGTACATTAGCAGCGTACAGATGTGTATACGTATATGGTTGACAATAGAAAACCGTAACATTTAATAGAGAAGACAATGTTCATGTTGTTAGACATTTTTGTCCATGTCTCATAAAGTTGGACTAATATTAATTGCAATTTTGATTTTTAAATAAATTACCGGTTAAATTACGTCATTTGATCCTGATAAAGATAATAAAGTGACCCCATAAATGATCTAGATTAATAGGTCGAAGTTCAGATAGAAAATGGGTCCCGATTAGTGTAGACCGGGTCCATATCAGCTTGTGATGAGGAAACCCGATATGGAAGCTATATAAAAGTTAAGTTTCCTGCAGTTACTTAAGAGTTCATTCACGAGCATAAGGTTCTCTGACCCGTTAAGAGAGCTCCTGATTTGAGGAAACTGTAGAAAGACCTAGTCAGTGAGTCGGTGATCACTTTCCACTAAAGGCCCCGGGAGATTCGGAGATGTTTGGAGCTCGAAATAGACTTCGGAATCAGAGATGAAACCGAAATCTAAGTATTTCGCATTACTTTCGTTTTTAATTCTTTCATGTAGATCCGGGGTACGTAATAAGGCTCCCACTACGTACTAACACATGTAGCTCGAAACAGAATTATATATTGTAATACCCAATAGGATTGGTGTTTAATGCCATATGTCGCCTACCAGCAAAACCTCCTTTGATCTCCGTCTCAGTTACCTGAAATCTGCAATTCGTTTCCCAGAAGATTCATAGGCATGATTGGAATGTAATTAGGCTTTACTTGATTATCTGGCACTGAAAATGCCTCCTTCCTATTGCCACTCTATCTTGAATGGTTTACTATACATGCTTAACTAGAGATCGTTGTGTTTTTACTTTTTATATGTTAATTTTTCTATTTAGATATATATACTCGCAAATATCCTTGTAGTAAGATAAAGGATCTTAATCATCATCTGATGCTTTAGTAACTTCTTCTCAATTTAAGATATTTTATATTAGTTACTCATACTGAAAAACTTACTTATTTTTATAATTTATTTTTGAAATAGAATGGACTTCCAAATTTTTAGTCAATCAAAAATTATTGTTAAGAAAATATTTTAATTAATTTATAAGGTATACCTCAACTTAAATTTTGAGACGAAAACTATAAAAAAATGATAGAAATATAAATTAATTTAGTTTTAGTTACCTTTTAATTAGTGAAAGGAGATTAAAGAATAACAAAAATCCTATGAAAAAAGAGATTAAAGAATCCTTATCAATAATGATTCATTTATTATATAATTCATTGTCTTAGAATGAGGCTTAATCCAACCTCAATCAAACATTTAACATTCAGTTTTCATATATGTATTAATGAAGAGAGATTAGGACGAAGTAAATGTCATTAACCATTAGGTCTCCATATTTTCAGGGATCCTTCACTGAAGATATTCGCTGGGCCTCCTGGAGTTACTGCAACGAGATGCGCAAGGGGCACTGTATTCTAGAGCTTTAAGCTTAACATAATAATTTTTTTTTGTTTTGGGTTAAAAGCGACATGTAATTGATAGTTGATATACAATTTATGCTTGTAATGTCGACATGTATTATTTTACGAAACACAGTCGTTTTCGTGTAACGTCAACAAATCATACATTTGTGCAGCTCCCTCTAAGAGACAGCCGGACAGCTGGTAAGGAAAATGGAAGTTGTTCAGCCTGTGTAAAGGCCTAAAAGCTCGAGTTTTGAATCAGTCACGCTAGCACTGGGTCCACTGTAGCGTGAGAAACAGATATTTAAATGAGCAAGTTACGTTCATGTTATTACTGCCAATTTTAATCGGCTGCAAAGCCTAATGTATAACATCAAAGATAAATTCAACATATACCTCTTCTAATGAAAAAATCATCATGTTTGAATTTAGTTTTACAAGTTTATGTAAAATCTTTTAGAATATAGTTAATTAATAACTAAAATATAACTTTATTTATTTATTAAACTACACAATAATTTTTTTATTTAAACTTCTGTAACCGTAATGTCGATTGTCAAAAAGATGAACTATAATTACCCTAATTAATGAGAATCATTTTAATTATATCAACTATCATAGAAAAAAGAAGGGAGGGAGTAGCAGTTTTTTTAATAATCAATTTAGATTAAAATAAAAAATGTAGAATTGCCAATGCCAAGTTGTAGGTCAAACAAAAACATGCAAATTATTCATTTCATAAGCAGTGGATAAACCAAGTTCAAGTTCAAAACCTAACTCGTAGACTTTGGAGGGAATCCAAACAAAGCATTATAAAATAAACACATTGAAAAGCCTCTCTTCGCTGTAGTAATATACTAAGAGTTAGAGCTTTAACATATGCACATTAGTTGCATCGCATAAGCTTCTAAAATGGAGCTAACCTCAGGCATCACCTTCAACTACTTAGCAGTGTTTGCGTCACCGACCAAAGACCTGAACGGACTTCACATACGCGTGCCTAGAATACTAGAACTAAGCATTCTCGTTCTATAATTGACGACACTGGTCTCTTGACCATCCACTCATTTTATTAACTCATATGATAGCATCACAAGATTTCATCGCTTGAATTATTTTATATTTTTCCTTAAATCAAGAGTTTCAGACAAACACACGCCAAGACCAAACTTATAAATCTTTTAAAATCAAAACCTATAAATATTCTAAAATCAGAACTTTGGTTCCAATTCTTACATAGTATTTTGCCTTTGGCTTATACCAACTTCTGCTTTAATTAATCATATGATTTTCAAATTGATGACATTTACCTTTGGTTACTAGGAAGTTGTGATTTATAAGAATATGTACTTTTTTATTTTTATTACTTAATAAATTTAATATGTCCAAATTAAGCAATGGTTGAAAGGTAAATACCACTACGAAAACATTGTGAGTTTGGAAATAACCTTTCTGCTTTGACATTCAAACACAAGCCTTCTACTTCTCTCACACACTCGAGTCTCAATTTTCGAGACAACAGAGCTGAAAATTGCAAGCTCGCGTTCACCGTTGAAATTTCTTTCATGCCCACGGATCAAACATCAAACAGCCACCTGTACAAAAACAATTAACCATTTTGTCTAGTTAACTTAACCATATCAAGGGGTCACTTGTTAACCCACATAGCTTTATCCGAGCCACACCTGCTCTACTCTCGCTCGCTTTATATATACATATATATATAGTCACACACACTGAAGCATAAGTTACTGGTTCACATAGTAAAATAGTAACCTTTAGTTCTCTTCCATCTGTCTCTCTCTCTATATATATACCCATCTCTGCGTTCTGCAGCAAGCAACAGGCCTATTGCAGCAGAGAGTTTCAGCAGAGGCACCCCATCTAGTTAGTTAAATAACGGTTTTTTCCTCTTCCTTCTTCCTTCCCATTTTGCCCTTCTTCTCCAACTTATCCTGCTTCAAATTTCGTTGTCTCCGCTGAAAACTCTGTTGTCATTGGACGTCATATAAATACCTCTTCTCTGAACTTGCTTAGCAACCCAATTCAAAGATGATTAGCTGGCATGATATTTACACCGTTTTAACGGCGGTGATTCCTCTGTACGTGGCCATGATCTTGGCCTACGGCTCCGTACGATGGTGGAAGATTTTCAGTCCCGATCAATGCTCCGGCATCAACCGTTTCGTGGCCATATTCGCCGTGCCACTTCTGTCTTTTCACTTTATCTCGAAGAACGACCCTTATGCCATGAACTTCAGGTTCATAGCAGCAGACACGCTTCAAAAGATTATAATGTTAGTCGCTCTCGGGCTTTGGACAAACTTAACAAAAAATGGAAGCTTGGAGTGGATGATCACAATCTTCTCTTTGTCAACCCTTCCCAACACGCTTGTCATGGGCATTCCGTTACTGATCGCCATGTACGGCGACTACTCCGGTAGTCTCATGGTTCAAGTTGTGGTCTTGCAGTGTATCATATGGTACACTCTTTTACTCTTCCTCTTCGAGTACAGAGGAGCGAAGATTTTGATCATGGAACAGTTCCCTGAAACAGCAGCGTCAATTGTTTCCTTTAAGGTTGACTCCGATGTTGTATCTCTCGACGGCAGGGACTTCTTAGAAACGGACGCTGAAATCGGCGATGACGGCAAGCTTCATGTGACTTTGAGGAAATCAAATGCTTCCAGACGATCTCTTGGTCCAGGTTCGTTCTCGGCATTGACTCCACGACCTTCGAACCTCACCGGAGCAGAGATTTACAGCTTGAGTTCGTCGAGAAATCCAACACCAAGAGGCTCAAATTTTAACCATTCTGATTTCTACTCCATGATGGGTGTTCAGGGTTTCCCCGGTAGACACTCAAATTTTGGTCCTGCTGATCTCTACTCAGTTCAAACGTCGCGAGGTCCAACCCCGAGACCATCAAATTTTGAAGAGAATTGCGCTCCAATGGCGACCATATCTTCTCCTAGATTCGGGTTTTATCCTGCTCAAACAGTACCCACTTCGTACCCTGCTCCAAATCCGGAGTTTTCTTCGACCAACAACCCCAAAACCACAGTAAAAAGTCAACCGCAACTACAACAGCAGCAGCAGCAGCAGAACAGTGGCAAAGCAAATCATGATGCTAAGGAGCTTCACATGTTTGTGTGGAGCTCGAGTGCGTCACCGGTTTCCGATGCCGGTGGCCTGCACGTCTTTGGCGGTACTGATTTTGGAGCTACTGAACAATCGGGCCGGTCTGAACAGAGTGCGAAGGAGATAAGGATGTTGGTAGCCGACCAAAATGGCGAAAGTAAAGGTACTAACAAGCATGCACTTACTTAAACATAATTGTATGCTATTAGTAGTTTTTTATTAACAACGGCTTGATGTATTGCGGTTTCAATATGGTTAAAGTTTTGGTCCCTTTTTTGTAAGCTATTCCACAAGGTGGAGAGTTTGTTGTTGAGGACTTCAGCATTGGTGGTAAAGGAGACGGAGAAGAAGAGAGGGATAAAGAGGGACCAACTGGACTTAACAAGCTTGCGTCAAGTTCAACCGCTGAGCTCCACCCAAAAGTCGCCGGGCCTCCGGAGGCCAGTGGCAACAAGCAAATGCCTCCGGCGAGTGTCATGACTCGTTTGATATTGATCATGGTGTGGCGAAAACTCATTCGCAACCCTAATACTTACTCCAGTCTCATTGGCCTGGTTTGGTCTCTTGTTGCTTTCCGGTTAGAAACTAAACGGGCCCTTTGATTTAGTTCACATTCTTTTCTATCGTCCGATTTTGACAATTCATAGTAATAAATCATGTGAGTATGATTGAATTTTCTGTGCCGGTCATAAATTTCTCAGGTGGCATGTGGCTATGCCTAAAATAATAGAGAAGTCAATTTCTATACTATCTGATGCTGGCCTTGGAATGGCGATGTTCAGCTTAGGTAAGATTTTTGTTCAAGTTATCATCTTTTCCTTATCCTTTCACTGCTATCTCCCTCTTCTTTTACCCAACTAGTCGGAACAACTTCTGCAGCCTGTCATACCTTTTTAAGTTTGGTACAAGGTGAAATTCGTTAATGAAAAATATGGTCAATCCAAGTGAAGGGTATGGGTTGGGGTCATGAATGCTCACAACTCATGACAACCATCCATTCCATTCAATTTGTAGTAACCTTTGGGAGTTGTTAATGTCGAAGAAATTAAACCGGGTTTTGTCTTAGAATTATAAATAGATTGACCACCCGACACATGGGACCAGTTTAGCTCGCGGTCCACCGTAGGTGGGTACCCATTGGTGATGGCTACGCATTTCGCCCTTTGAATTATGGTTTTTGGTAAAAAGTAGTTGGGAGTAAGAAAATTAAATTTGTGATGTCTGATTTTTATGTTATTTTTGTTGAAATTAAGGTTTGTTTATGGCCTTACAACCAAAGATTATTGCGTGTGGCAACTCCGTCGCTGCCTTTGCCATGGCCGTTAGGTTCCTCACCGGCCCTGCAGTTATGGCCGCTGCTTCAATAGCTGTTGGCCTCCGCGGTACCCTCCTCCACGTTGCCATTGTGCAGGTAAATATATCTTTTTTTCCCACTTAATTGTTAACCGTCGTACCCTCCTCCACGTCGCTACTGTGCAGGTAAATATATCTTTGTTTCCCACTTAATTGTTAACGTACCAATACCAGTATCCGTACCACATTCAAAAATGAACTTTATTTTCCTTTACTATGCTGTATATTTCAATAACTCATTTAAACTACATTGAAAAATATTGTCTTGTTAATCTTGATCTTTGTAATAGGCTGCACTACCACAAGGAATAGTTCCATTTGTGTTTGCCAAAGAGTACAACGTGCATCCAGCTATTCTGAGCACTGCGTAAGTATTAGCTAGCACCAGATATTTAAGTTACTTTCAGAGGGTAGTCCGTAGTCGCTGGTTTTCTTTAAAAATTATAGTACATGTTTTCAATTTTCTTTTGGTGTTGCAGGGTTATCTTTGGAATGTTGATAGCATTACCAATTACTCTAGTCTACTACATACTTCTTGGATTGTGATTTCCCATTTATAGTCGCGGAGAGAGAGCAAATGAAGAGGATTTCGGGTTGCTGAATGTGTGCAGCTGTTGAGTTCAACAAAGTAGATGTGTTCCTTATTACAAGAGGGTTCGCCCGGCAAAGAAGGTCTAGGGTAAAGCATTTGCCTCCAGGTCCCAAGATTTTTGGAGCTAAGAGAATTACTTATCAATCGCCCTGATATCAGGATCCTGCACCCACTAAGAACCAAACTGTGTTTAGTTTATTCCTTTGAATTGATCCAACTTTGATGGTGGTGATATAGGAGCAAAGAAAGCCAGACAGAAATATAGCCCAGAAGACATGAGTGAGCAAAGACAGGAAGTTGGTCATGGAGGGGATTGCTATATATCTTAATTATCTTCGTTGGTTCTCTCAATCATGTAAAGTCTGATTTGAATAATCTTACCAAAGTGACAGCCCAAGTTGATTAAACAAGCGCTGAAGATGAAGGGAGGGTGAGAGGTGGTTTCTTGTTCTTCTAGTTTTAGATTTGCTCGGTTGTTCTTCTAGTTTTAGATTTCTTGTCCGTAGATCCGGCAATTATTTACGTTTGTCGTTTTGTGTAGAAAATATGAATGAGAAAAAGGGTCATTAACCGTTGATCATGTTAATGATACAGTTTAGAGTAAGACAGCATTTTCCATGTCTTTCCAATTAAGGAAAAAGAAAAAAGAGGATAAGGTGAAATTAAGAGGGCATCTAGATTTGTGACTGAGTGGGGCTTTGTGCACTGCTCCTGCGCATACAAAAGTATTACATTACGAGGAGCCAAGAGATGTACTTAGCTATCTTAACTTTCGGCTTTTGTTTCGCTTTTCAATCTTACCCTACCTTGGTATAGCCAATTGGAGTTGTGGCTTTGAATGAGTAGACTAGTGGAGGAGGTGGGTTGGTCAAAAATTTCAACTTCCTTTTCCCAACTTTTCCTTCGAGGAAAGTGACTGCACATATCATCCCTCTGTTTGACAACTTATTCATTCTTTTACAAAGTCTCGTAGGCCGTAGCTTTTAGCCTCACCAGTTTGTACAACTGGGATCATATCCCAACTTTCCGAAGCGCTCATATTTCTTTCTTACCAAGAGGTAAGTAATGCTTTTAGAGAGTCAGAGTAATCCATAAAGTTGATCTATTGTAATAATAAAATTACAGATTCCCCCTCAAAAAAAAATAAAATTACAGATTCAAACTAATGATTATAAAAATATAAATAAAAAATTATGTATAATATGACCCTTTGTTGACGCAAAGCAAATAACTTTACATATTGAGCACGTTGATTTAGGTTAGTAATGCTTTTTTTAAGTATCCAATACACAATAAAAAAGTACTTTTGAAGAAAATTAGTTCCACAATTTTGCACAAATGTTTTTGAAATTACAATAAACACACCCCTACCAGTCCAACTAAAAGTTTCCACATAGCACCGAATTCCATCCGTCATGTGAATCCTTTGATCAGCCGTTGCCAAACCCAAGACTTCAATCTTAGAGTGTGTAGCAGTAGGACTAGAAGGCATACTTTTCACAGAAAAGTCACCATTTCAAGCTCTAATCTCAAAACCCCTAGATAGGCATTAGTCAATAGTCGCCACGCACAAGCACACTAATCGAAAGTAATTAAAGATTTCGATATTCTCCTAATATACTATATTCTTATTTGTGGTAAACAGCAAGTAAAGCAGGTAAGACCAACATGCCCAGCGAGAAAGCGATGGGTCTTAATGGAGTGACATAGAAAGTCACGGTGGCCATGAAGTTCTCACGTGGGATCAAAGGGACGTAAGGTCAAAGGGATACTGCATCAAAATGGGCTACGTTTGCGTATTTCCAACCTCAAAATTCTATCCCAATCTAGTGCTGAAATTGAGCCTAAAAACTTCGGTAAAAATTTTGGACCGGACCACCTCCTAGTCCTTGACATCAACGTTGATAGGTTTAAAATCTCTTATTTCAAGAATGAGATTCCAATACAATAGCTTCGCTCCTGAGTGAAAGGTCATTCTTGTTTAGCACACAAATTAAGTTTCAATGGAGATTTTCCAAGAAAGATTATAGAGAAAATTTCTTTGCTTCCAAAAGCACATGATGAGGTATTATTACAAACGGATAACATTTTATAAAGTGTCCAATCGTTTAAAAGTTTTCAATTTAACGGTTAATTTTAAAATTTTTTAATTAAGTGATCAATTTTTTATAAATTTAACAATTCAATTCAAAACATCAATTTTATTAATATTTTGTTGATTTAGATATAAGGTTTTTTTTTAAATCCATGACATATAAGATCTATGATTTTGTCGTTTGAACTTTAAAATTTATAAGCTCTCAAATACTGTAAGCGCATGGGTCGCAATTGTAGTATAAGAGATGTCGATCCCATGAGGGAAGGAACTAATATAATTCTAAAATCCAAGGCCAACAATAGATGAAATTCAAAATAAACAATACAACAGAAAGTAATCACGAGAATTGAACTCAACCACTTAAGTCAGAAATTAAACACGAAATAATTAACAATTGAACAATATGCAATCATAATAAAAATCAACCTAAGGAATTTGCCAATTCATGAGAAATGATATTTTACTTATCATTAATGTTAACCTAGTCAATTATATGTCAATGGAGTGTCGGTTTAAATTGTTCTAGGGCTGATTACTTTCTCTCAAGTTATAACTATTAAACCCTAAATTATAAACCCTAATCAGATTATGAAATTTGCAATATCTCAATTCAAAAATTATCCAAAACCTAATTAGATATGAAGCACTCTAATAAACTATTGGAACATCACATGAGATATCTCTTCGCACAATTACTAATATGATTTATTATAGTTTCTGTTAAATCACCTAACTCTCATTAATCCGATTTAATTATTTTTTATTCGGCTCACCCTCTCAGTTTATTACTGAATTATGCAATAACGTAATCAAATCACGACATTCATCCAAATAACTCAATAAACTAAATTATCATTAAATCAAAATAAAATCCCGAATGAGAGTTTAGAACATCATAAATATTCCAAATCCTATCATCATATTATCTATCTCAATTCTATACGTCAATAAAATCGAAACGAAAAGGAAATACAACTTTGAATAGACAATGGAAATCAACGACATCGGAAAACCTACTGATCCAGGAGGCATGTCGAGTTAATTTTGTCTTCCTCTTCCTTCTTCTCTTTCTCTCTCTCGATATTCTCACTTTAGGGTTTCAATGGTGACTGTACAAAAACTCATTTTCTTTGCCTCTTTATGTTCTTTTTATACTTCTTTATGTTTTGGGTAATCTTAGGATTTTTTCAGGGTCCGAAAGGTCCAAAAAATCCCTCGAAATATAAAGTTTGTGAGTGTCTGCAGGTTTACCCGATGCAGGTCACGATCGTGGCTCACATCTGAGCCTTCTATCACAGTCATGGTATGCAGGCCATGATCATGGGTTGTTCCTTGAGCTTCTGTCACGATTATGGCATGCAGGCCACGATTGTGGGCCAAACCTAGAACTTCTATCACGATTGTGATAGCCTGATAAGTCATGATCGTAGGCCATTGTTTTGGTTCGAATGTTTTCGAAACTCCTCTATTATTCGATGTTGACATTGAAATACTAACAAACACATCAAGGTATCTAAAAATAATAATATTTAAGACCAAAAGCTTGTGCTAACCCTTAAAACAATGCAATTTTACACTTATCAATATACATAGAAAATTAATTACCAACTAATCTTCACATAGACTAAAATACGTAACCTAATGTGCAAAAGAGGTTATGGGATGGGTGTGGGGTGTTTCATTTCTTATGAAAGATTAGTTAACACTTAATTTTTTATGTAGGTGCCTACATGTCATAAATTTAAAAAAAGTTATGTTAGCCAAATCAACAAAATACTAACGAAACTAACATTTTGAATTGAGTTATTAAAGTTATAAATAATTGGTCACTTAAATAAAAATTTTAAAAGTTTGAATACTGAATAAATAATCTCAAAAGATTAAGTACTTTAGAATATGTTATCCCTATTAGAAAGGTCCTAAAGATTTTACTTGCACATATATTGAAGGGTTAATTATAAAAATTAAACTTTAGTCAATATTGCGATAATAGCCCAAATTTTAAAAGTAGTGCTAAAATATTCCACTTTTTAATTTGTTGCTAAAGTAACTCAAGCTTAAGTTTCCTGTTAATGTTGTCGACGTGGCTAACCACATCAAATTTTTGTAACATACCACGTTCTAACACATGTCTCTTTTTTTCAACTCATTTGTTCAATATCTAATTAAATTTTATACACAAAGCTTAATATCCTAAATTATTAATGCTCTCATACTACAACATGATTACTTTACTGCAATCTCCCTTTGACAATAGTCCTCTCATGCTTCCCTATTGATAGTTGATGTCTTTTGTTCATCATGGTACACTACTCTCCTGTTATCTCAATTTTATCATTGATTACTTAAATTGTTTAAGAGAGTGATTGAGATTATTGTACTTTTTTATGTGAGTTCATATAATCCTAGGTTATTTGTTTGAGAAATAATTTAATGTTAATGAATTAGTTTGATTGATCATTCACAGTTCTTGTCATTCTTCTATTCTATTTCAACTAGCTCTAGTTATTTTTCTAAGTCATCATTGGAAACAAATTTTGAAAGTGAGTTCATATAGCTCCTCTGTTTAAATTCATTCTCTTAGCTATTAATGGTATTTTCTTGGGTTATTGATAATCAAAATTTGAACCATCCTCATTATTCATTGGTGTGGTAGGAATTGAATTGGCGGGAACATAACCTTCCATTATTAAAGAGCTTTCATCTATATCGAAGTCGCCATAGTTGAGGTAGAGGCAGAGTTATCCAAATCACATCTCTTTCTTTCAATTATGGTGCCTACTTGTATTAATTGAATCACTACTTAAATTAACTTTTGCTCTTGTATAAATTAAAAAACTTGAATTCAATTTTTTTGATCTATTATGCCTGTTATTTTCCATAAACATCTTTGTTGAATTATTAAACCTTTGTAATATAACTCTCTTTATATGCATGGAAAGGCATCTTAAACCTCTGCAATATGACTCTTCCTTCTAATGACTGGTAACAAATTGTTGAATAAAGCTATCTAATGTACTTTTCTTATGAAGATGATAAAATGGTCTTCCAAATCTCCCTTTGTAATCTAGCTTATAGAATATGAAAAGAATGTAATGATAGGATATTCTCAAATCATACAACGAGTAAAGAAGCTTTTCTAGTGGATCTCTCAATAAAAACTAGGACGCAACTGTTATCCTTAGAATTAATAAAGGCTGCAATCCTATCGTCAGTAGATATTGTAGGCTATCTTTGATCTCTAGACAACTATAGAGCCTTTACATACAAGGCAATGTAAACAAACATGAATACGCTAGCTTGGGAGTCAATTGGTGGGGATTACATTCAATTCTTGATTAAATGTCTGAGTTCATCTAGTTTCCATTGTCTATTACTCTATTATTTACCCCTCTTAAAAGATGCTTTATGACTTTTTTCAATGATGGTTATTAATTTCTTTTAAAAAGAATACTACTTCTATTATTCTCACTGCTCCAATTAGGCTATCGATTTTCCTTGTTAGTACCCATTTGAGTTTCTATTAGTAGTTTATGTGCCTTTTCCTTGCTTATTTTTTTAAGTTATTCATCATCATCTCCTCAATTAGCTATAAGATAGCTTCTATAGTCTTGTTATTCAAATTGTAGTAGGTGAATTAAACAGTTAAGATGATGGGGATTTCAACAACTTATCTACTAAATTACATATTATAATTAGGCAAATCATATTCATCTAGGCATTTGGATGTCTAATTTTATTTTATAGTGGTTGAAAATTGCTTAGTCTCCATATTGATTGTTTTAGGGATTGATAATGGAGTGACATAGAAAGTCATAGTGGTGATGAAGTTCTAATTTGGGATCGAAGGGATATTGCATCAAAATAGGCCACGTATGCGAACTTTGAATCTCAAAATTCTATACCAATTTGGTGCTAGAATTGAGCCTAAAAACCTCGATAAATTTTTTGAAACACCTCTTATTCTTAGACGTAAACATTAATAGATTTAAAATCTTTGATTTCAAGTAGGGGACTCCAATGCAGTTAAGTGACCAATTTTTTATAACCTTAAAAAATCAACTCAAAATGTTAGTTCTATTAATATTTTATTGATTTTGATATCAGATTTTGTTTATCCATGACGTGTAAGATCTATAGAGAAAATTAATAGTCAAATGATCATACACATGGACTAAAATAACTAATCCAATTAACTCTAGGGAGGCTTCTGTGGTCTTGTTATTCAACCTGTAGTAGGTGAATTAAAAAGTTAAGATGATATGGATTTTAACTACTTATCTATTAAATAACGTATTATAATTGGGTGAATCATATTCATCTAATCATTTGGATGCCTAATTTTATTTTATAGTAACTAAAAAATTCTTAGTCTCCATATTGATCTTTCTAGGAATTGATAGTTGTTCTCTACTTCTATCTTGTTATTTTGTTCTTCTCTATATCAAATTATGGTATTTCACATTCTGTAACGTATATAGTTTTTCTCTATATAAGTTCAAGCAACATTCTTGGCATAACCTAAGTGGTGAATTGAGTAGGTGGTTGTTGTCAGTCTTTAACGTCCTTGTTTTGATTCGTTTTTCTTTTAGCTTCATATATTAAGGACTTATTCTATAAATAAGCTTTGGCAATAAAATCTTTAGAAAGAGCATGTTATGATCTTGGTTTGATAAGGTTCTTGCAATTTTGATTTATTACACTTTAATATATTTTGTTGGAAACTAATAATAAATATAACTAGTTAAGAATGGAAGCTATTTGTGATCCACACTGCCCTTTTATGGTTCATGCTAGTTGGATTAGAAATGAAAAAAAAAACCTTTGTAATGAAGATTTTAGAAAACAAGCAAACTTGCAACAAAAGTGCAAAGAAACAAGCAAGTTAGAGAGAAGTGGATAGCAAATGAATTCTTATGCAAGTTTAGTAGGAACCCTAATTGGACAATTAGTAAGATGATAGATAATCTTCTAAGGAAGTATGCATTGCAAGTGACTAAATCTTAATGTTATAGGGTTAAATGAGAAGTTGTTATGATGCTACGAGAATCAATGGAATGGCTTTATGCAAAATTGTCGACTTATAAACAAGAATTATGACGAGTCAATACAGAAGGACAATTCATCAACCACAAATGAACTTGATAAAAAAGTTTGGAAATCCAATGTTTAAGAAGTTTTATATGTGAAGTATGGTTCCTTTGTGGTTTTTGAAAAATAACAAGGCTATATGGATGCTTTTTAAAGACATTTTTTAGAAGTTCTTTGTTAGCTATAGTTGGGAGTGATATGAACAATTAGATGTATTCTATATGTTGGGTTGTGATTGAAGGAGAGAACTACTAATCTTGGCATTGGTTTTTCAGTCTTTTTAATGATGATCTAACCATTAGTGGGAATTATGGATGTTTGTGATAAATCAACAAAAGGTCAACATTCTAATATTCATACTCTTTATTAGTAAATATATTTTGAATTATTATACTTACATTATAATGTTTTATTTGTTCTTTTTTTTGTTCAGGGTTTAATAGATGCATTAAAGAATCTCTTCCCAAAAACAAAGTATAGAAAATGTGCTTGATATATAGGAGTTTATTTTGGTAAGCGATTAGTTGCACAGCGAAAGTGGAATTTGATGAAATAATAGAATAGTTGAAGAATGTATTAAAAAAGGCTTACGATGACTTTAAAGCAAGGAATCCTGAGACTTCTATGAAAGCATTTATTAACACAAGGCCAAAATGTGAAATTGTTCATACAAATATATCAGAGACATTTAGTGGATTCATTTGTGAAGTATGATCAAAAAGCTTGATTAATATGCTAAAGGATATTTTAGTTGCTATAATGACTTAAATTCATCAAAAAAGAGATATGATGATCAAATTCACTAATAATATATGTCCAAAGCTGAGAAAGAAAATAGAGACTACACAAGAGGAAACAAGGCTCTTTATCACGAGGACAAATTAAAAGTTGGAAGTAATGCATTTTTCAGATAAGTTCGTTATTGATTTACAAGTAAGAACATGTACGTGTAGACTTTGAGATTTAATAGGAATCCCATGTAAGCATGCATTTTCTTATATTTCATATCAAAGGGAGGATATCAATGGGTATATAAATCGATACTACAAATGTAAATGTTATTTGAATAGTTATCAATATGATGTGGAACTTATTGGCGGTCTAAATTTTTTTCAAAAACTAAAACCTTTAAGCTCATATTCACTTTTAATTTTGATTTTTGATCAAGCTTTTTTAATATCATAAACATTTATGTGTACACAGGCCACCTAAAGATATGAAGTAACATTTTGAGAAGTTAGTGGGAATACTTATTTTGCGGTTTGTTACCAAGTTTTGTCTAATTATTTATTTTTTAGTCCTAATTGGTCATGTACTTTTTGTTTGTAATGTTTTATAGAGGAGTGGAAGTTAATTTCAAGTGTTTGAACTAACTCAATCTTTTCAAAATACAAATGCTTAAACAATAACTACAACTTGGAGGAGATACAAAGTAAGGGACAAAAATTCAATTCCAACTAAATATCATGTTGATGATGGTGAATCAATTACAAAATGAACCATGCTTAAACATTGTGTTGTAATTTGGATATGTATCTGAACTGTGTGTTGTGATATGGATATGTATATTTATTTGAACTTTGTGCTACGATTTGAATGAGGATAGGGATGTTTGCCTATCTTCGATAATTGATCTAAACTATTGCCTTTTAATTGCAGCTGTTGCTTAGTCTTTTTTGTGCTAAGTAAAATCCTTTTTCTCCTATTATAAATATATAACTATTAAAAACTCTTTAAAGTTCTTATTCTTGGGATTATGGTGTGAATTTCAGTTAAGTTTAAAGATACATTTTGGCAAATCTTTTTTGAAAGATATTGAAGGTCTTAAACTTATATTATCAACATAATGGCAAATAATTTGTGTGTTTTGATCACTACAAAAAATTTCTAAGAATGCATTGCAATGTTTTATGTACAATGTCAAAATAATCGGTCACTACATAAATAACAGGGGTCTATCACATGCAACTCCTTTCGATTTTGTTCTATTGTTGAATTATTTTGTGTACAATGTCAAAATAGTTGGTCAACTATATCAATAATAGGGGTCCATCATATGCAACTCCTTTCTCATTTTGTTTTACTCCTTTAGATATTATTGTGCTACAAGTTATTATTAAAAAGCATCAGACACCCACGATATATAATCACATAGAACCTACAAAATAAATATAAACAAAGATATCAAACTTATGTGTAATTTTGAAGTATTTATGAATATAAAATAAACTCAATTTTTGCTAGCAATAATGTATCGTGCAGATAAAAGTCTTATCCCAATGTAAAGAAGATTTCTGGAAAAATTGTTTACACTAACAAAATCTCATCTCTTTTACCATGGCCACATACTTACAAGTCACATGCAATTTGAATGATCATCATTAAGTTCTATAACATTAATGTCATGTACGTTATAATTGAAATAATCATAATGTGTTCATAAAAACATAAAGGCAATACTCACATTTGTATTATTACATTGATAAAAATGTTGACTAATATTAGGCTTAGTATTTGTAACTTTGTCTTGTCATTATAATTGGGACAATCAATATGGCGAATTTGAAAATTTACTCAAAATAATGATTCCAAATTATATACTAAATATAGTAACAACAAAATTACGAATCTCGTTGTACTGTTGAATATAATGACTTCTCTTGGCAAAATTGAGAGTATTTGTTTCAACTTCTACTAAATTGTTGAAACAATAATAAATAACATTCTTGAATCTATTAATAACGGCTTTACAATCTTCCCATGTCAAGTATATACCAAGTGTAGATGCAATAACATTCGCATACCCATTTTTCATAATACATGCAATGGTTATGTATGATTAACACATATTCATATAGTTGCTACAATAGCAAACGAGAGGCTATAGATAAAATAATAGCTTATGATAAATAATGAATAGGTTTAAAAATCAAAGCAATACTATAGTTACACGAGGAATTATCCAAATAACCAATAGGGTAATTTTGTGTCATGTAAAAATATTGAAGCTTCTTTATGAACTAAAATAAAATCATTGACCATGAAACTAGCAAAGAATAACCTCTCAATCTAAAGTACCGCTAGACATAGGCAACAGTATCTAGTCTTTTGTATTTTCTATTGAATGCCTCATTTTGATGTCACGTCGAAAAATTTTAGTCAAATTTAGAAATGCAAAACGAGTACCAACTTAGTGATGTTAATTTACCACGAAAATCTTCACTCTACCATTATGATAATCAAACACATAAGTAACATCAAGAAAAGAAAAAAAAACTTGAAATATAATTATTGGAGTAGTATCACACACCAACTTCTTCCAAAATAGGAAAAGAAATGAAAATTTTATCGTAAGTTTGAGCATAAAATTTTTTGTCTAATTTTATAATGTCTTATTTTATCTCATAAATCTCAGCTATTTATTTGTGTGAATTTTACGTGAATCCCGCATAAATGAACGTAAAACTCGCATAAATAAATAATTGAGATTCATATAATAAAATAAGACATCATAAAATTAGAAAAAAAAAAAAATTTATCCCCTCAAAATCACCTGCGATGCAAGAGATAGGAGGATCTTTTGGAGATCCCGAAGTTATCATCAATTAGACACAGGGAAAAAAAGAAAGATAGAAAGAAAAGCTTTCCATCTATCTTTAGGTCATGTCACTTCTTACTTACAAAAGCACAACAGAAGTATAAGAAAGGAGATAACACATGGCAACTGGTCTTCCGTGTCAGATCTTTTAGCAAAGAGTTGTTTAATTAGTATTATAAAATTAAGTAAAATTTAAAGTTTTTTTATATAATTAACAAAACTTTATTTAATTTCAATACTAAAATGAGGATTAGCCCATTACACAATCCACGAGAAGCAGATTTTTAGCCTACTTGGTAAATGCTGATATAAGACGACAAAGGCAGCACCACGACGAACGATCACGCAGGTCGCCGACTGTCGAGAATACCCACGTAATTAGGTAACTATGGACATTGAATGTACATGGAAAGCATACAACTTTATACACGCAGGTAGCCGACTGTCAATAATACCCACGTAATTAGGTAACTTAGGACATAGAATGTACATGGAAATGCTTACAACTTTATACATAGTAACAAGTGACGTGACATGGGAGTTGTCACACTGTATACTAAACCCATCTAATGCACAAGAGTCAACTCATGAGCAGTCCAACCATTGGCAGAATGGCAGTTCCCCCTTGCTCTTTAGCTACGTTAAGAACAAATAACAGGTTTATGCCCATTTCTTGCTAAATTAAACAAGAGAGGGCAATTCCGTTTGGTCTCCTTCATAATTAAAGACTCGTGTCTTTACCTTCTTGTTTTCTTCAATGCTCTTAAATTCGTTGCGTTCTCTTGCCAATCCTCTCGACCGGTGATTTCCTGGACTTGCCTGTTTGGACTCTTCTGGTTATTGTAATCTGCCGCTGGGACGCACCTTTCTCTAATTCTTCCAATTTAATCAAATCCCTGTTTTCCCTCACTTCTTGTTAAATCCTCTGGATCAATTTGATACTACTGTCAATTTCTTATGGGGTTTAATAATTTGAATCAGTTATGCCTTATTACATCAAATTGATCAACTTAGACGTCTGTATTAATTCTGGGTTTATATCAAAATCGATGGCTGTACAGATGACAAACCAATTACAGAGAACCGACAGTGACCATCGGATCTTTATCAAACGGACCACATTCCACATGGCGAAAATAAATGCAAAGCGACAGGCAATGTATTTGTGCATTCGATGGGACTGATCATTCCGTTAGGTGACATGGACAGGTAAGAGTGATCATAGTACGGCTCGTTGCACACGTGTCCAAAGCACTGGTGGGTCCAAACTCATGTGGACGCCCATACTCTAAACATGTGGTATGGCGAAGGATTACGAAACATGGGAACGGGGGTGAGTCTTGGGGTTATGTATGTGTTAATTTGTGTGTGTCACTGCAATGGCAAAATATCCAACTTAAGCGTAGGGACGAACGAGAATGTATAATTATGGGCGGGGCTTGGGAGTTAGTAATCCGGCATCTTTCTCCAAATACAATGATACGGACTCTTTTATTTGGACAAAATCAATTGGCTAGCTATCCGATTGGGGTCCTACATTCTGTTCGGTGACTTTTACCTATCAAACTATATGTGTGGATGATAATTGGAAAAGCCTGAAAAGCTTGTCCCCACAATACATGCCTTTTCATGTGGAAGCGTCCATTTCCATTAAAGTTATAATGTCAGAGGATGTTTACCATGTTCTCCTGAAGTGCTCGGAGTCAATATTTAGTTACACAAGATTGTTAAAATGTCTTAATCATTGCCTAAGCTGTATCCTAACTGAAACAAATCTGCGCTTACGTTTTTCTTTTGGCGTATTGCGAAATGTACAAGAGGCATGCGATTGGAAGCAGAAATTATTGCGGCTTGTATGCGCACAGGTTCACACATTTTAGGCGAAAAAAAGTCCCGGATGACATATGATATGCTCCTACGCTCGCGGGCATGGCATGATTGAAGTAGCCCTAAAGATATAAAATGAAATTGTACCTTAAAAACAGTATAGCGCAACAGACCTGGAATCTAGGAATTCCAGCTTTTTTATTAGTTGTCCACTTTACTGTGATTACATCAACTTCCTTACACTTTCCTTTGAAATAAGCGGCTGCTTTAAGCCTTCTTGTGGATTGGGGCTTGATGTGTGATTTTTCCCCCCCTAAATGATTATATCGATTAACTTTCTATAAAGTGTGGATTTTCTCATATTGATATGTAGTGAATTTGATGCGGATCAGTTAGCTTTGGATTACATGGAAGATCTTGACTGCGGCAAGATTTACGGCAGGATGGAAAAAAAATGCCTAAATAATTCTACTATTTAGGGGCCCAATTTTATGTTTTTTTAAGACTATTTTGCTATTTTTCGATTTTTTATTTTCCTAATCTTGTTAGGATTCAGATTAGGGTTTTTTAACCATTATAAATAGGCCTTATTTATGTTTTCTGAGAACGATTAATATTTTGAGATCAAAAATTTTATTCCAGAATTTGGCTTTGCCTTTCTTTCAAGATTGCTTGTTGTTCTTGTTCATCTTTTCATCCAATCAAACGACATTGATTAAACTCCTGAACGGAGTCTAAATGTTCTTGTTCCATTCATAACTTCCGTTCTGCGTCAGTTGGTATCAAAGCCTATCCTCCATGGCCGCCAATTACGAAGAACAACTTATTACCTTAGAAACATTCGTAGCAAACTTAGCCGATCAAATAGTAGAAATAAGACAGATGCTGGGAGAGCAGTTAAACCTAGGAAGGATTAACCATCCTCCTGCAGCGGCAATTCCTAGGGTTGTAGATCCGCAATCAGTTTATGAAGGACCACCAGATCAGATTAGAGCAGTTCAAAATTACAGGAGTTGTGAAATTCAAAATGACGGTTACAAAATTAAGGTAGATCTTCATAATTTTAATGGTACATTGGATGTAGAAGCTGTTTTAGATTGGTTAGTGGAGGTTGAAAGATTATTTGAGGTTATGGATGTGGAAGACGAACACAGGGCTCCCATTGTGGCTTACAAATTGAAGGGAGGTGCAGCAGCATAGTGGACTTCTGGCCAGAATGAGCGCTATCGCAAACAACATCCGCCTATTCGAAACTGGTTGGATATAAAACTTATGATTTAATAAAGATTCTTACCTAGTGATCACGTACAGGTACTGTAAAGCCGTTATCATGATTGCACGCAGGGAAGTAGGAAAGTGGATCAGTATACAGAAGGGTTTTTGAGGCTGCAAGCAAGATGTGATAATTGTGAAAACGAAGCGTAGCAGGTAACTCATTACCAGAGGGGGTTGAATCATGAAATTCAGTGTATGATGGGTGTTGCTGCAATTTTCACATTAGCAGATGCTATTAAGATGGCGAAGAGGGCTGAAGAGCGAGTTGAATGACAGCCTCGATATTAGTGTAATCGAAATTTAAATTACCAAAATTTGGGTTTGCCGGGCAGTCATACATATCGAGGATATTACGGTGGGCAATCTTTTAGGGCTGTAAATTCGGGAAGTAATCATAATGCTATGGAAGAGAAGAAAGACAACAAGGTAAGGCACTTGAAGCGGACAGAAGTAGAACCAATTCTTATAAAAAACCAACTAGAAACACCTGTTATCGTTGCGGAAAGCCGGGGCATACATCAAATAATTGTTCTGAAGGAAAAGCATTTATTAATCGACGACAGGTTAACGTAATTGAGGACGTAGTTGACTGTGAAGAATAAGCAGATGGGGATGAAGGTTCAATTGCTGGCTTGGAAGATGGAGAAGTGACTTTTGTGGTGAAAAAAATTTTATGTTCTCCAAAACAGGAAGGAGAACGCAAAGGAGGAAGATATTCCAAGCAAAATGTCGAGTGGGAGAAGCGGTTTGCAGATTGATCATAGATAGTTGCAG
>JANVCQ010000230.1:10593444-10606465 GCA_025531925.1 Erythroxylum plowmanianum
TTAATTTTAATTTATTAAATATATAAATATAATATTGAATTAAATTATTCATAATTTTTATTAAAAATTAAATAATATACATTTAAATGATAGTAAATCAGATTATGAAAAAAATAAAACAGGAAACAAAAACTACTTTTTATGGTTTTCATAATTTTTGAAAACTGGAAGAAACCAAAACTAAAAACAAAAACTACAAACTCAAACAAACAAGATTTTTTACTAAATTTGAAAAAAAAAATAGAAAACCAAAAATAAAAATGATAACAAACACCCTATTAAGCATTGATATTGGAAGATATACTTCATCAAAATTAACTCATTTTTATTTATAACCTTTATCCATTATCCTTACTTTATACATATATATAATATCATCCATGTTAGTTTTCCTTTAAAAATCCACCTGTATCCAATAAGAACAATCCCATTAGTGCATCCACCAAAGTCTATGCTTAGGGGCCATTTAGTTCTATTTCTGTTTTTAGTTTCTGTTTCCTGTTTTTGGTTTCTGTTCTTTTTCTAAAAAAATAAAAACCTATTTGGTTGATATTTGTAATATAAAAACTGAAACAAAAACCTATTTGATTGAAATTTCTAATGAAAACTGAAACAAAAAACATGTTTGGTTTTATTATCATGTTTCTATTCTTTTGTAATTATACTATTATGTGTAATAATTATAATATAATACATTATATTAATAAATTAATTAATTATCATTATAGTTAAAATTAAATATATGCAAATCAAATATTATTAAAAAATTACACATTAATTGTGTAATTTTTAGGATTGTATTGGAACATGTGCATCAACATAATTCATCTATTGCTCCTATAAAATCCTAAAAATTAAAAAATATATTAAAATAAAATTTAATCACAAGGACTTAATTGAAATAATAATTAAATATATGAATGTACCTGAAAATATGAAAAGAATTTTAAATTATGTTGAATCTCAAGAGGTGTATTAGTAAAAGATGGTGGAGTAATAACTCTTTTTGCAAGACGATTAACTACATATAAGACTTTTCGAAAGTAATTCAAAATTGTCCAAGTCGAATGTTGAAAGCGTTCTGCATTGACTCTAGTTGTCTTACCATGCCCTATAATCATCAAGAAAATTGCTATTTGTTTCTCCATAGTCGAATGATTTGTTGCCTTTAAGCCTCCTAAACTCTTAAACTCATCACATAAGTTCAAGAAGATTGTTTATCTCATTCTTAAGTTTCCATAAATCCTTGTAGGATTTTCATTCAAAAGTTATAATATCCAATCATGAACTAGTAGAGCAGAAGTTCTACATGGTTGTTTTTGTAGTTGAAAATATTTGTTCTCTCCTGTAGCTATAACAATAATGATTACTTTCTTCAGTTCATCATCAGGATCTGATTCGAAATCTGATAAGAAATCCATGTATTTACAATGTCAATATTAAATAATTAATAAAATATTTAATCAAGTATATTTAATCAAATATAGAAAAATATTCATACAAAATATAAACTTAAAATTAAGTCAACTATTCATACAAAGCATAAACTAAAATGTTTAAAATATAGAATAGTGCTTAATATAAAAGTGTCAAATCAATAAAAATTTGATATGCAATAACATGAATATATAACTAAAGAGACATAATCCAATCCATCTTCCTTGTTTGTGTCATCTTCAAAAAAGTATCCCTATAAAGTGGAGAATCATGTAAAGCCTTCACAGTTTTTCCATATTGCACACCGTCAACACCTAATTCATCTAAAGAATTCTGGCATTCCATCATTATGTTAGACTTTTGGGATCTACTCTCTGCGGTGGATGATGGTTCCTTCAATTTTTTCTCAAGTAAATCATTCTTCTGTTTTGATTGTTCATTAAATATAAGTAAGGCTTCTTCTATAATATTAGAATGTGTCTTCTTTGCCTTCTTGTTCTTAGGAGACTTCTTTGTTGTAGACTGAGAACTTTTATCTTGATCTTCTTTTCCATTATACGAGTAATCTTCATCCATAACATTTCCATGTTCCTCTTCTATACTGTTCGATGGAGATTTAGTTGATAGATGTATATGTACACCAGTTGCAGTAGAATCTCCAAAAATATAATATAAGTTTAAAAATTCCTTACATCCTTTTTTCATGAATCTGTGAGTCATTTTATGCACCTATAATGATGAAAAAAATAATGAGAATGAATAGTATATAATATGATATATTAACAAAACAAAAGATATATTTTTATCTTAAATAGATTTTCCCAACATTCATTTGTAGCATGAACTTCACTAGTACAAGAGTTGTAACCGATTCCTGTTTCTTTGAGTAAGTTCTTGAAATTCTCCAATCTAGCCCTTAGTCTATTACACTTATTCTTCAATTGAATATCAATATACTCCTTATTGAACTTTGTTTGAAGTCCTGCTTTAATATTCTTCCAACCAGATTTCGAAAAGGTAGTAGTTGTTCGATTTCCCTTCTTCACTTCTTCAACCATCAAGGAGATTAAATACATCTCTATCGTATCATTCCATACCCCATCTTTTTCATTTACTTCCATACAATCATTGTCATCATTCATATTGTTCAAGCTTTCCATAACTAAATGTAATAACATATAAGTGACATCAATCACAATAATATTTACAAAGTATTAAATGCTAAATATATATTAAAATACATCTCTACCGTAAATGCATTGCTGCATTTAATGTATGCATACACGTGAAGACAGTGAATGTTTCAATAGTTGCATGCATGACCATTTTTTTATTTTAAAGAATCCAGTGCTTTTCATTTAATAAAAAGTCATACACGTGATGAAAGGGTAAATGCATTTAATGTTTCAACAGTTAGCATTTAATGCATGACCATTTATTTATTTTAAAGATGAATTTAGATAAACAAAAAAATGCTTTTCATTCAATAAAAACGTAAGACTTGCATGAAAGGCACGTAAATGCCATTTGTTTATTTTAAAGAGGAATATTGGAGAGCGAATTGGACTGGGTTGCTAGGCGGCGGCAATCTTGGGTTAATACATGTAAAAGGTACATTACTGAGGTACTTCTCTAGAAAACGAGCAGAGAATTTGAGGAAGATAAATCCTGGGTTTCCTTTTCCTGATGCTGCTTCCATTGCTTAATCTCTTTACCAGATCATTAAGGATCATGGTCCTCTAACTGTTTCCAATACCTGGAACTGGTGCTTTTCATTCAATGAATTCTGTGCTTTTCGATCCAAGAGTTTTAGTGCAGCGTCAAGGAGGGAATTTTCGAAATGTTTTAGGTCAGAGAGAGAGAGGTGTACGAGGAGATTTGGTAGTGAAAGCAAGGATTTTGACAAGGGTCGAGGGAGTAGAGTTGTAAATGAGGAGAGGGTGAGTGGCAGTAGCAGATCATCACTAGTCCGAGCTGCTTTCTCCACAAATAACCACATACAAAAAAAACACAAATAATAGTTGAGCAACGGGTTATAAAACACAAATAACCACATACAAAAACAAACCTGGAAATTGTGTGATGTGATGAGCTACAAAAGATAGCATAAAACACAAAGATGAGAAGACGATGAAGATGATAGTTTCGTTGACTTCTATATGCAAGACTTTTTAACAGTGGAAGAGGCTGAAGATGCAAAGTCGGTGGTGCAAGAAACGTGAAATATGAAAACTTGTTTTAAAAATATACAAAAACTTGTTTTAAAAACTTACGGAAACGTTATTTTTTGGTTTTTGCAAATTCGTTGCGGTTTTCTTATTTTTGAAAATGAAAAATTGCAATATCCTCGACCAAACAAGTTTTAATGGGCTGTTTCTTTTTTCTTAAAAACAACAATGAAAATCGCAGGAAAAAAACAAAACCAAACGACCCCTTAGTTAGTATATATAGAATCTATTTAAGATTTCATGAATTAATACCATTTTAAAGAATCAATGTCAAATGCTATCTCCTTAAAAGTAGTAGGCTCATCTTCTATAGGAAACACATTATCTTTCCCTTTTTCAATATATAGATCAATCTGGTTAATCGATGATGTATCCTATTAGCATATGGTGAACTTTATATCTGTTACAACTTTGTTTGTGCATCATATATATTAACTTGAGATTCTTATTCCATCTGAATGTGCACTTAAAATTTATAGAATTCTTTAAGTTCTACCTTACTCCCTATATTTTTGTTGAGAATGAATTCTTTTCCTAAGATTGTAGCATGTCTAAAATAAACACCTTTTGGTCAAGGGAATGGTAAAATTGACATCTAATACTTCCTTTTAGATACCCCACAAATTTATATTTATTTAAGTTAGCTTGAATCTTATTAAATATTGCACATTTCATATAGGCATTAAATCCCAAAATTTTTAGGAATGATAAGTTTTATCTATTACAATTATATATCTTATATAGAGTCCTATCAATTGATATAGATGAAACTCTATTTAGAAAGTAAGTAGCATTTTTAATATCATATCTCCAAAAGATAAAAGGAAGATATGCATGACTTATCATATACTATATAAGATCTAGAGTATGGTTTCTCTTATCAGATACTTTACTTTATTATAGAGTTTTAAATGGATTACATTGTGAGAGAATCTCATTATCTTTTAAGTAATTAAGAAACATATGGTCTAAATATTTACCATATTAAGAGGATATAAGTGTCTTAATACTCTTACTAGTTTATTTCTCAACCTTAAGTCTAAATTTTTTGGAACCTTTCAAATGATTTAGACTTTTGTAATATTAAATGCATATAACATATCTAAAATGATCATCTGTGAGTGTAATGAAATATATATCTACCTTTAGCATAAGTAAATATAGGACTACGTACATCTGAATATATAAGCTTTAGTAACTCACTAGCATGTTCTCCCTTTACACTAAACGGTAAACAAGATTTATATGATTCTTCATCACAAGGATCCATCTTTATGTAACTTTTCTACTTTAGTTTTATTGATATAACTTAACCTAAAATGCTAAAAATAAGATGGATTTTGGTCAGTTAATTTTATTTTCCTACTATTTATTTTAAAGATTATCCTTTCTAAAGCTAATTCATATAAACTAGTTACAAGTAATCTAAATCTATATTAAAATCATCTTTATAAATATAACAACTTTTATTCTTAATAATAAAGATTATCCTTTCTAGAGCTAATTCATATAAACAAAGTTGTTGTAAGCATTCTTGGCAATGGATATAGCTCTGATCCAATTGATTATGTCCTCAAATAGTTGATATTTGCTTGTTTTTTCATCTCTATATATTCTTTTGTTCATTTGTTTCCACGGGGAGCATATAGTAGTGGTGAATATTGTCTTGAAAATTACTCTATTTTGTTTTCGAATTTTTACTGATATGATAACCCAATTCAATACTCTAAGCCAATAAAAAATTTGGCAATATTTTGCCATCTTATGCATAATTCTACTCCAAACTGATTTGAAATATCTGCATTGAACAAAATAGGTGATCTCTATCTTCTCCAATGTCCTTACACAACATACAAACTGGATTATATGAATGAAACCACCTGTTCTTGGTTTTGATTATATTCTTAATGAATAGTAAGGTAATCACATAACCTTTAGGATTAAGGGAGTTTTTCCATAACAAATCAAACCAAGGAACACTCTCCTTATTTCTTGCTTAGAAAAATTCAAAAGTTAAGAAACCAATATAAGAAATTAAGTCTAATGAGCTTGTTAACATCTATGATGTTCTTTGGAGATAAATTACTACTTATTTCATCTAACAACCATAAAGACATAAAAATGAGAGTATTAGTTTAGTCCACAAAAATAAATAAAATAAGGACTTTAATAAATATTTTATTACTCCAAATATTTTATTCAAAATAGTAGCCCTTAATACTATTCTAAAAATTATTGTAATTTCTCTAGTGGACTAAGAACACATTCAAACCTAATTGATCTTGAGTTTGATCAACAAAATAATTAAACTTCAGTTAGGTAGATAACATCCTTATTAATCACATCTCATGTGACTCCTAAATCTGTTAGGTGATAACTTTTTGTTGAAACATGTTTCATATGTTTTTCCTAACCTTCCTCTGATGAATTCTTATGATCATGAATTTGCTTATTAAAGTTGTACCAATTTAATTATGACCTATTAATTTAATATATTAGGATTAAAAGGGTCATATGTTTGCTTAACATATCTTACAATAAATAAAACTATGATTTTATTCTTAAATAATACAAGGTAACAATCATGTTCCTAACATGCACTTAATATTTAATTGAGTAATTTGAAAATTTAAAATATTAGGTATCATTGTAATTGATATAATATTATTATATTAAAAAATTAAAATAATCTAATTATGAAAGAAAACATTTTAAAAATTTTCTAGATTTTAATTGTTAATTTGATAGTTTAATCTTAATCTATTTAGTACATATTAATTTACTAAAAGCTAAAGGCTTAAAATTAGAAAAATAGGAAGAGGACTATTTGATGCGTGTAATTTTTATGAGGCCGGCGTATGCATTACACAAGTGACAATCCTCCTTATACATGTGTTATACATGCACCCATCAATTTTCAAATCTAATGTTTCTGATTGTTCTGCCATTGCCTCTGATCCTTGGTTTTTTGTTCTATTTTTGTCTTCTCCATTATTAGTAAGGAGCTATCTTCAAGATTGCTTCTCACAGCTCAGATAACTCCATCACTTTCTCTTGCTAGCAACATCTCATCTCCCTCCCTCTGGTAAATACAAATCTACATGTTATCACCCTTGCCCCGCAGGGATAAGCGGGGAGGAAGGGGCTTTATTAACGATGATTACTACCGTTGGTGTAAGGATCATTATTGATGCTGGTTCCCAACTTCGCAATTATTTTCCTCGGGATAAGGCTTCTCAGCCTCTCTTAATAACTAAAAAAATGGAGTAGATTGATTTTTCTAGAAAGGATTAACATAAAAACAATCTTGAAACAAGTCTTCTAGAAACTTCAAAACTTAAGGGTGCAAGTGAACTTAAAAGAAATTTTAAAGCTAGAGGGACATGCGATTAAGTTCTCTAGAAATAGACCCTAAATTTTTCAAAAACTAAAAACCTGTAATGACATGCATCAACATGTTTCTAATTCTAGCCTTAAATCCTTTTATCAAATCAATAACAATCCAGTAAAAAATTCAAGATAAACAATTAAAAGTGACTTTGATATCATTATTGGAAAATTAAATGAAATCAAAGTGTAGATAAAATGATATTTGCAATTTTGATCAAATCTCTTTAATATAATAATTTGAAGCATGAATCAGGAAATAAAAGCATCAAACACAACCTGATTCTGTATCCTTTGAAAGCTTTTTCTTCTCAAAAGAGTTTTCAACTACAAGCTATGCCAATGTCCATCCTTTAATGGTATCTACATCCCATACATTAGGAAAGAGAGAACTTGAAAATTAAGAAGGATATACAGGAGTTCTAGCTCCATTATATCTTTCCCTTTTATAGAGAAGGAGTAGGGTATCTTCCTAATCAAATTAAAATTAAATTATTAATTATAATTAAAGTCTAACTCTAACCATAACTAAAATTAATTTTAATAAAGTAATATATCTTATATTTTATCCCTAAAGTTTCTTAAACTTCACAATGAAGGCTAACTTAATTTAAATTAATCTTTCTCTTTAATTACTCTTTGTGTGACCTATTAAGTTTTTAATATCTTGGTAATGATTATAAATTTTAATTTTAAATCATAATTAAAATTAGATAAATTAAAAATCCTTCTAAATTTTCTTTAATTTTCTATTTAAAAACTTTATAATTATAGATCAAAATTTACGTATATCAATATTCCATGATCATCCAATATTTAAATAGTTTGACTTAATCTATCCTTATCCATATATTTTTGTGGAAGTTAACTAAAGAATTCATTAATAGCCAAGAAAGGTATAAAAAGGGATAATATAATAAGATTAAGTCAAGATAAGATACAACAACATAAGTAATTTTTAAGGAAAAACTAGAACTAAAGATTCCACTATCTTCTTAGATAAGTGCTTAGGTGATCAGTCACTTGATGAGCTACCAAGGTTTCTTTAATCCAACAACGCAACTTATGAATTAGAGTATGTTTATTGGTTTTAGTCTTTTGATGAATTGTTTGGTTACTTACCCTCCAAATTTCATAAACTATACAATTGAAGTTAAGACTTAAGCAGATTCCATACTTCCCCATAAAATGGAATTTTACTTAAACCCACGCTAGAATCTTTTTCCTATCTACTTTGTGATAAGATTAATTTAAGGCATGTTGAATACTAGTCTAAATGGAGACAGTGTAATCACATTTGAAGAATAAATGAGCAATGCTTTCTTTTTCAATATTGCATAGTTCATAAAGAATGTCAGTGGATCTATAGATCCTATCCTTAGTCTTTAGTCTTCCTTTTGTTGCTAGCTAAGTTGTAAATGAGGCTTTAGGTTTTAGGGAGGCTTTTCAAACAATATTGAACTAAGGAATAATTGGGATAGAAGGCTTAAGTGCCATAATGTAAGTAGTGTTTTAGTATTCCTCACTAGAGCTTAAAGTACTTATAGGCTTATCAAGGATTGAGGAAATTTGTTAATAGTTAGGAAGATAAATATGAAGCCCTTTAGTCCCCCAACCTTGAAATTGCCAGAAGTTATTTTGTATGATGCTTTGCATTTGATCATATAGAGAAAATGTTGAAGACAAAGTGGAAATGTCATTTCTGAGGAAAAGAGGACTAAAGGAAGTCCAATTGTCGAACCAGAAACAAGTATTATTATCATTCCCCACCTAGATAATAATGAAATAATACACCTGATGCCTTCTTCTAAAGATCTAGATAAAAAGATAGGAATGCTCTTTCTTCTCCTTAATCTATCATACATTGTTCTTTTTCAGATATATCTCATTAATCCATTTGCTCTAAAGGGAATTCATATCCTTATATAATCTCTAAATCCTCTTTGCAATCTACATAGTCTAAAAGGTTTAGATAAAGGTTAGTCTAAGACCCCCTTCTTGCTTTCTCTAACAGAGCTACTCCTATCTAACTTTTACTCCCACAGAAATGTCACATCTCCCAGACTAGAGAAAGTCTTTGATACATTATCCAGTTCCTTAATGGTTCTTTTAGGTAAAGGAAGATGAGAACTCTAGTATATATAGTGATTATTAAAAACTAAGATAATCAACTACACTCTGCCAACTTGAGAGAAAACTCGATTCTTCTAAGAGTTAATGGTTTTTTTATATTTCTCCAGGATCCTTAGGCAGTCTTGATACTTCAACCAGTTAGTAGATAGGGGGACCTTAAGGCATATAAAACACATACTATGCACACTTAATCCAAAAATGAGTTGTAAACTTTTAGAATTGGGTGTATATAAGGAGAAATATATACTTCTATTGCTAGAGTTGAGCTAAAGTTAGAGAATATGCTAAATACTATAAGGGAATTATGCAAATTTAAAATGGATTCCTACATAGCTCCATATAATAATAAAAAGATCATTTGTAAAACATAATTTTGTAAGAGATATTTCTTTGCATTTATAATGAATATTGAAGTGTGACTTCCAAGAAATGTTGGAGTTGATGATTATGTTCAAAACTTCCATGACTAGATCTTCTTACCTATATAACCTCTAAATTGTTTGGTAAGGTCCCATTAACAAGGATCGAGTGTGCTAGAGTTGAGATGCAAGCGTGAATCTATTTGATGAATAAGCTGGGAAGACAAAGACATCCCAAACAGATTAAAATGAAATCCCAGTGGAGCTTATCAAAACATTTTGGAAAAATTAATCTTAATAACACAACTTTTAATATTTCTACTAGATTCGTACTCTCTCAAAAACTCTTGGATAATAATAATGTTATCTGAGATTGATCGGCCTAGTATAAAAGCTCTTTGAGAACAATGAATGAACTTGTTCAAATTCTCCTTAAGCCTATTGGCTAATAACTTAGAGATGAATTTTTAGATTATGTTACAATAAGAAATAGGTAAAAATCACCGAGGCAATTGGCATTGAGGTGTTTAGGGATCAAGAAAATGTAAATGGCATTGATTTCCCTCAATATTTTCCTAGACTTTTGAAATTCCAGCACTGTATCCACTAGTAAACTGCCTATTATATGCTAATTTTTCTTAAACAGATGGGTATTAAACCCATCTGGCCTAGGATCTTTCATAGGGCTAAGGCTAAACAAGACATATTTTAAACTCATCTGGCCTAGGAGCTTTCATATGGCTAAGGCTAAACAAGGCATATTTGACTTCTTGAGAAGATGCAATTTAACATCCCATTTTTCTGTACTAAGGGTTAGGACCCTAGAATACTGTACATGAGAGATATCAATGAGAAAATTAGGAAATGCATTTCATGCCCATGCATAATACAACATACATACATGTGAATTTGATTATTACACATATTACAATGATTTGTTCAAGCACTCATTTGACATTTTTCAGGTATAAATGATTGTTTTAATGTGATTATGATATGGATAGTGAATATTTTGTCTTGAAAATTGATATGGTGAATTATATTATTGATCTAAATTTTTTGGTGAAATTTAGGAAATTTCTAGAATTAAGGGTATTTTTAGACTAGGAAAAATTCCAAGAGCAAGACAATTGATAAATGACAGTAGAAATAAATGTTAAATGGTGGTATAAATTATTGATAAGTGATACTAAGATTTAATGAAGAAAATTGGAAGACAATTGGATTAAAAATTGGTGACAAATGGACTGGTTGAGTAAGAAGACCCATTAGAAACAATAGGGTGGTGACATGTGACAAGTGACAAGTGTCAATTGCCATGCCACACACCCATCCATGATATTTCCTTCATTTGAAAGACTATCTTTTGTCTTTCATTTTCATTTGGTGTTTTCTTCTTCTCTCTTCATTTACAATTTTCATCTTCTACACTTCTTCTTCTTCATTTCCACGATACCTTCAAGTCTTACCATTGTGAACTTTGCCATAATTTTCACATGTTTCTTTCTTCTTGAAGAAGAATCTAACCTACTCCACCTTTTATAATGACGATCGTGTGGTGTTGAGAAGCTAGGGTTAAGAGTAATTTGAAGATCTTGAAGCTTAAACAAGTAAGTAGTATGTTATTCTTCTTGATATGTTGAGTGAAATATATATGATGATAGTTTTAAGATAAATTAAAGTTGAAAATGAAGTTAAATGTATGCTGGAATATATTAGCTGTAACATTTCTACTGGATATGCATCTGTGTTTTAGCCATATCTTGATCTATAGATCCAAATGGGATGATTTTAAGTTTAAATTAAATTAGAGACATATGGATATATTTTTTATAAAGGAATCGAATTTGATTTCTGTCTTTCAAAATTTGGCTTGAAGTTGAGTACAGTATGCTGGCACAGTTTGGGAATAGTCTATAGTATTTAGGTATAACTTGCAGAATATTGAATCAAACTACATGAAATTGGTGTCATTAGAAACATAAGACATATGGAAACATTTGTGTTAGCAGGATGTATTGCCTAAATCTCTCATTTTCTTTGTCAAAATAGCCATGCAAAATTGACCCGAAAATCTGTTTTGAAACAAAAGCTGGAATGATACTTGAATAAGGGAGTGCATGATTGTGAACAAGCACGATCATGACAGAGACAAACATCAAGGAGTTGCATGATCATGCACAAGCATTATCGTGACATAGAGGGATTGTTAAGTGGTTGCACGATCGTGCTTGGTACTACTGTTTGACAACTTTCGAAATCCTTCACTCTTTTGATCATAACTCCTTCTCCAGACCTTTGATTGACTTAAAATTTGAACTACAAGCTCCTCACACATTGTCCTTCCTCTCCATAAAATTTCATTATCATCTGAATTCATTAGGAAAGGATTGATAAATGGTTGATTGATGAACTTAGAAAGATTAAGTTTCGCAAGATATGATATATGAATGTATCTCAATTTGGAAGTTATAAGTTATTAATGATATAAAAGTGTTCTAAGAAATGTGAATATGATTGTAAGGAGATGATTAATGTATATCAAGTAAAGGTGAATGAGAATTGGATATTATGAGAGCATATAATGCTAGTAAAGAAATGACGAGCAATTGAATTATGATATTAGAATAATCAAGTGTTCTTGAGGTGTAAACCTAAAAATAAGATAGACACATACAAATGATAAGGTTTGAACGATCAAGAGACATGATTAAGGAAACATACCCAAAATAGTCAATTTGAGCATGCATTATACATTACACATATGCATATGTGTATAATTGAATGTTTATGTGATCGTGCAATTAATAATGTGTGTGCAATACTTGTATTGCATAATGTTCATTTACAGAATAGAATGTCAACATCCAGATGTTTCTGGATCAAGGAAACAAATGCTAATCTGTAGCATACTATGAGTAACCTAGATGGTCTCACTTGATTAATTATTTGTTTTAAATTCTATGTTGAATTGTTATGTGAATGTGTGTTAATTCCATACATTGATTGTCTGAGGTGTTTGATGCATGTATAATGCATTGAAGGTGCTCATTGAATGTGAATTTGACTAAATAAGTGATTCTCAACATATATGTTAAATGCTAGACCAAGGTTCGATGACAAATATGAATGAGATTGTGATAGTAAATATGAATGTGTAATGTTCAACACATTTGATCGAATGAATATATATGAATGTGATGCATTTCATTACATGAATGCATGAACAAATAAAGACAGTTGTGACCGGAGTGACTAGTTTGCAAGAACTTAAAGCTCAAAATATACACAAGAGCCACAAGCTTAGTTGTTAATGTGCCCAGTATTGACAAGGGAAGTGTGAATTTTGGCTTGATGAGGTGGTGTTTTTAGGCCACATTGTGTCTGGTGAGGGTATCCGGGTGGATCCTCACAAGATTGAGGCAGTGAGGAGTTGGGAGGCTCCGAGGAATGTGTCAGAGATGCGTAGTTTCCTCG
>JANVCQ010000230.1:10626510-10641904 GCA_025531925.1 Erythroxylum plowmanianum
TTACCGTTTCAACAATATCCAATCTTGATGAAACTACAACTAGGAATATTTAGGAATAATACATAAGTGTAAATTAAATCTTATAATTATGATCTCATCATAATTTCAATTATATAATAATTATTCCAATGATTTTATCTTTATAAATAATAATTAAATAATTAACAAATACATAAAGATAAAGAATACATTTTATTAATTAATAATAATTTCATACAAATACTTACATTCAAAATAAATTGGTGGCTGGCATAAAGTAATAATATCCATTTTGGAATAGACTGCAAAAGAATTATTAATGCTAAAGCCATACTGTTGTTTGGCTCGGTAGCTTCATTAATGCTTTCTTCTTTGTTTTTTTGGTTGTCCACGAGGTGTCCTAGGCGGGTCTCAACTATGGGAAGGCACCTTTAAGCCATCCATATTCAGACTAATCCCCGCTCTTGCCCGATAGGTTCCTTACGGGAGACAAAGCTCTGACCTCAAGTTTTAAACGATTACAAGCATAAGGGAGGTTCAAACCCGCGACCTCACTTAAACCAAAAGAGCGCCTTACCAACTCACCTGTGCCTGAGGTTTCGTCAATGCTTTCTTGATTCTCTCCCAATTGTCATCAACTTTTCTCTTTTGATCAGAATTTCTTTGTGCGTTAATGTCTATTTCTCTCTCTCCCATATTGTCTTTAACTTAGTAGAAGCAATCGCAGGAGATGTCAGCACTAACCAGAGATTCTATTTGAACTGATTCACATTGCATGTTATGATTAACGACAGAATTGTCCTTCGTTTCTTGCCCATTTACGTCAGTTGATTGCCTCACAATTGACTTTCCATTGTTATAGTTATTCTGAGCGTTATCATCCTTCCGATTGGCCGCTTGATCCACGACATTGATGCTCTTTAACATACCCATGCTAGTTTTGGTGGCTGTATGATTGTTGAGATTAGTGTTCCTTGCATTGTAAATGCGCCAAACAAATTCATCTCTGTTGCTCTTTGGTTGTCTGGGATCAATAGGTATACCATTATTGCCCATATTGTCGTTTGACCCCATTCCATTTCTCAATCCTTAGGATACATTATTTGAGTTGATGGAATTTCCTTTTTGGTTCTGACCGTTTTTGTCATTCTTTCTTCTCTGGAGCGAGACTTGCGTCCACTCGCCGTAGGTTGGCTGTCATGGCTGTTCCGACGAGGGGTTGGCTGTCATGATCAAGTCGGACACTGGTTGAGCTGTCTTATTCACATCTGGAGTTTATGACCTGCAAGTCCATAATGACAGCAAATAGCTCGAAAACTCCCGTAGGCGACGTTCTGAATGCAACCATCAATGACCGCCTCGGGAGGAAGAGATTCTTCAAGACTAATATCTACGCACATCCTTGCATATCTCACTCTGGACAATATTTTCGTTGCAACGTCTAATTTAATTTGGCTTCCCAATAGTCTTTGTGGCCTGCAGAAGTATGTTAGGTCGCAAAAACTCAAAGTGGTACAAGGAACCTTACCCAGGTCACCGCGGTGGTGATTTTTGTCGTGGTGACATTGAACTTCGGCTGCCACCTCTCTACCTGCAAATAGCGGTTAAATATGAAATAAGGTCCACTTGTGAAGACTCTGCTGCAATCTACGGTTGATTCGAAAGGAACTACAAAAATATACATAACCGAGATATAAGGTATCAAATTCAATTTTGTTCCACATAACTTGTGGGTTTACTCACGATTAGCAGATGTCTCATAGAATTTCCGCGCAATTTGATTATCAGAGCATTGTACCGTTCAGATCTGACGTCCTCACGTTCTTCTTGTGATACGCAGATATGTGGTATTGATGGGTCACTGTATGGTTCGGGTTCTTTTTCATAGTGGGGCGTTCCAAAGATGTAAAACTCGTCCCAATTGCCCATTTCCCACCAATGCTTCCTTGTAGGATTAATTTGTGGGAGACTAGTTTCACCTTTTATTGCACCTTTCCAAATGATCTTGTTCCTCTAACGTTAGACTCGCCACTCGATTGAGCCAGGAACTCGTGACCCGAGTTTAAGCCCAATTTCAAAAATATAAATAATTGCATACCAATTGAAAAGGCCCATAAAATCCCACTGCCATGCACAAAGTGCTGGACGACAGAGGAGGCGAGGACGACTTCCCAGGCTAAATATTATCATTAATTGTTGAACCTTATGGCTTAGCGCATGAAAAATACAAATTCTGGTAGTCTTATTTCCGATGCCAAAACACTGAGGAAGAAAGAAATCCCTCCCTTGCATTTCACTTGATTATTCACTTTATAAATAATAGAAAACAAGACCGAAATATGACATTAAAAGATTCTAATTTTATCAACAATTCGAGTACAACTACCAATTGGTTGACGATAACAAGGAAATGATTTTTGTATGTCCTCCATTGCAATAATTCTTATTTTGTCTATTATTATGGCTACTATGGAGGCAACGAGGCTGATGAAGAAATGCCAACAAACCTTGTATACTTTATAGCAGCAGTAGGTTGCAGATTCCTGCACAATTCGCAATCTGCACGCAAGGCGTCAAATTGACAGGTTGGGACCATGCAATGTGGTTTGTTTTCAGAGAATATGGAAGTGCTTTCTATAACTTATCCATTTCTTGGTTATCGAATATCGATGTGCAATAATTCAAACCCTAAACAAAGAGACAATCCATGTGCATTGCCGCTATTATAGTTTTGGAAGTATATTGCAGTACACATGGCAGTGGTAAAGAAGGAACTGAAGTGGAAGAGTAAGATTTGGTTTAATTGAGATTGGAAAGCCTACCATGCATAGTCCTCTTCTCATGAATTGTATTTATGTCATACCAAGGACCAATGACCATAATAGTGACATGAATTATATTTAGATGACCATAATAGTGACATGAACTATAAAAATATGAACGGCAGCCAAGTCCATCCTCTGACCAAATCATAAGCACGTGGAATCACATGAGTGCATTAAGTCATAAAATTCCCGTAGACTTGCATCAATCATTCCTCGCATCCTCCATTAACGTTGGCCGGTGCTCTCTAAAATCGCATTCACATGCCACTGTCGACAACTACCAGAACCCCACCTTGACCGACCTTCGTTTCTAGCTATTTCATAGTTGCACCCATTTGATGTGGATCTCTCACCAAATCACAAAATTTTAATTGTCTGGGGTATGTGATCCCATATGAGCAGTGTATTTGGTCTCATCTTTTGGTATTATTTCTCTTTATTTATATTATTGCTATCTTATACATAATTGAAACTGATTGCTTTTATTCCAAGATTAGGTAGCAAGTACGCATCTTTTAGCTGAGAGGATGTCGTTTTCTGGGTCTAGTAAGATGCAGGATGGTCGTTTCACAGGCATACTTTTATTGATATAAATTACAATTAATATTATTCTTTAATTAACTAATTTATTTAATATTTTACCGGAAATAATATGAAAGAGACTAAGTTTATGGTAACAAATGATTAAAAAATATAACCAATTCAACTGGTTCAATCATACAAAATCTTGAACTTTTAAATTTTTTAGTTCGATTTTTATTTTTTGGCTCGAATTATTTTAATAAGTCTTGTTGATAAAAATTGATCAGTTTATTAATTGTTTGTACAATTTTCGTAAATTAATAAGTTTTTAGAAACTAAAATAAATTAATTATTTTTTGTTTAATAATCTTTTTTAATTAAATTTCAAATTATTTCATGAATAAGACAATCAATTTCAATCACATTTTAAATTATCTAAATTTTAAAATGATTTAAGTATTGAATTTTAAATTCTTTAAAATATAATTTTAAGACCAATTACTTAGTAGTCGAAATTATATCAACCATGTACGGGATTGCAATAGAAACAACTTTTGCATCCGGCACTTAACAAGTCCTGTTTGGCACAGGATCACCTGTGTAGTTTAACTTGTTCCTAGCCTATTTTACTATTTTTTTAACCACATATATGTGTGGATCTGAGATAAATGTATGGATTAAAATCAATAGAACAAGGTTGAAATAGTTTTACGGGAACAGAGGATCTGTTCCTGTCCTGTTTCCATCCGTGAAGCCGGGACTCCACTATCTCAATCGGACGATCAAGATTTGATGCAGTGAATCTTCAATTGTACTAGAGAATTGAAACTCGCTACGTATAAGATACCACACGTCACTAAGGTTACGTTTGGTTGAGGATTTATTAATAAAATATAATAGAATATAATGTTATTCTATTATTTGAGATGATGGTTTTTAATAAAATAAAATGAGATGGAAGATGAAGGTTTCATATTATATTTCATTTCATCCTAAGCAGTAAAAATAGGACCTCCGATTTGAGAGATTTAGGAAAGAATGTAAAATGATAAACAACTTTTCACTATATTATATTACAAACCCTTCTTCTAAATAACATTTCACTATATTACATCATGAACCTTTTTATCCCCCCAAATGATAATTTTCTAATATTACATTCATTTAAGTTTTATTTCATTCAATTAAAAACCTTACGTTCAATTAAACATAGACTAAAAGCCAGGCATACTAAAGACAATGAGGGTGGACCAATTGGTCCAGATTCCTCACTTAAGACTCTCCCTTAGCAAGGAGATTTTGAGTTCGAGCCACGTCAAAGGAGGGGAAATAGGCATGTTCCTATTGATGATCCTCTAGCCCCTTCAGAAAAGCTCCTTGATCGGATCAATTACGGACGCCTCGCTTCCAATGGCAGTGTGGGAGTTGGAGCTACTAGGGAACCTAGAGGCTGAGCAGAGGAGAGCCAGTGATTAATCATCAGCTGAACAATCAAGTATGTGAAGATTCCTTGTGCGCAGAAGTATACAGGCTACGTAGGAACCTGAGGGATCTTGGGGTTCCAGATTTACATTCTCTAGGCTCTTGAGGTGGGGTTGTAGGGGCTTAGGATTAGTCTGACTAAGCCAGGATACCTAAGGTTATAAAAAAAAAAAAGCCAGGCATACTGAAATTTAACCATGATTGGATCCAGTGACCCTCTAATCCAACGGCTGTAATCATTGCATCAAATCATTCAATCCTAAAATTTTCTGTTTTGATCCACTGATCATTGAACAATTACAAAGTCTATAATACATTGGAACGTAGATAAAGCACTATTGAATTGTCTCTCGATCACAAGTACTTGCTCTTTAAGAGACAGCTGTAAAATCAACAATTCCTGAACTGACACGTAAAGGAACTCTCCTCGTCATCTACTGTAAAATCATACGAGGGAACGGTTGATCCCAGACCCTGAGCATTGAAACAAGCATGCTGTGCTATACATGCAAAAGAAATTAGAAAAGGTGTGTAGGACACAACAAGACAACCATAAGCACATGAAAGTTAGAGGAATTGGATACAATTTTCAACTCTTCAAGGCATTGTTAGATTCAGATAAATAATTCTCTAACAAAACAACAGTATTGTTGTAATTAACACCCCACAACACGTACAAAAGAAAAAGTAGTTTCTTTTGTTTTGGACTTTGGATCTACAACAAAGAAGCTTCCTTTTGTCTGAGTTTTGGCATTTACTCACTCTTAAGAGTTAAGACACACTTGTTAGGATTTTTAATTTCGGTTTTTGGCAGTGATAGAGGATTCCTTGATACTTGGTAACAGGGGCCGGTTTTTGGTTCCTTGAAGTCATCGTTTTTCATGTTTTAATCTCAAGATATGTGTGTTTAAGGTATTCTTTTCTTCAATTTATACGTAGTTCGTCCAAAAATGGAACCTTTTTTTGCATCTCTGTTATTAAATTTAGAAACTTGGAGTGTAATTTTGTTCTTGCCTTCTTCTCTCCTTGTCTAAGTTGCAGGAAAGTTTAGTTCTTGATTTTGTGGAAATAATGGCGGGAGAAGTTGAAGACTCTGGCTTTGGTTTACAGGTAAGTTTTTGTGTTATTGTTTAGTTCGTAATAAGTAATAACAATTGAGTAATGTACAGGCTACATTTTCATATGTGTATTTTGGTTGATCCGTTGTATTAAGGATTAACAGTCCGTGCTTAGAGAGAGAGAGAGAGAGAGAGAGTAGGTTCATTAGTTCTACCTTTTTTCTTTTGGTCTGATGTAAGGATACATTGTCAACGGTTAAATATTACATCTCTTTCTTTCTTCCCAGTTGATTTCCTTTGAGAAGGGACTTCTTAAAATCATTTTTCATTGGATCCTAGACGAATCTTTTACAGTGATAACTATAGCCACATACTTCTTGTGAAAATCCCAATTTGCTTTGAACATTTAGATTCAGGAAATCTGTGTTGCCAAGGTTTTTGACAAATTACAGTAGTTGAATATGGTTTGCATGATGGTTGTCAATTGTTTCTCCTTTCGCTGCCAGATTAGCGTGTTTACTTGTAGACTTGCTAGCTGATAAATATGTACCACTGGGCAGGTGGATTCTTGGCGATCTGGGTCCATATCATTTGGGAGATTTGAAAGTGAAGATTTATCTTGGGAAAGAAGGTCATCTTTCTCTCACAATCGGTATCTTGAAGAGGTTGAGAAATACTCAAAACCAGGTTCTGTAATTGAAAAAAAGGCTTATTTTGAAGCCCATTTCAAGAAAAAGGGCATTTTGCTACCAGGTTCATTTGCCGGCCAAAGTTGGAGTGATTATCAATCCCTAGACAATGATATGTCTGAAAATTTGGATCAGGGACAAGAAGAAGATAGAATCAATGAAAGTAGAAGCTTTGCTCAATGTGATCAACCCGTATTGCACAATGAAGACTATGAAAATTTTGATAATAGCATTGAGAGAGATAGATCTGATTATGTTAATGAAGGCCAAGATTGTACTCACTTTGATGAGAGCCCATATGGCTCAGAATATCATATAGAAAGTGAAGTAGTGAAATCTGAAATAGAAAATTCTGGTGGTTTAGCTTCTGAATCTCAGGTAGAAGATGACTTGCACAATGCTCATGTTTTTGCAGAAGGTTCTGTTGAGGATGTGATGCCTGAGGAGGCAGGCCAAATTGAAACAAGATGTGATGAGTTGCATTTAAGTAATGGGGAACATGAAATAGTTATAAAAGAGATTATTAATGGTGGCATTCCTCCTGTCGTTGGATCATGCAGCCCCATTGTTCAGATGAAGAATGAAATAGCTGGTGAAACTGATAACACGTTGCCTCAGAATGATCTTTGTCCTAGGGTACGGTTTTACTTTAAAATGATGTCCTAATCAAAAGCACTAAAAGAAGATTTGAAGAAAAAAGTAAAAGCCCCTATGTACTTCCCTCATTCCATTTGTATGGTAAGACAATCTTGTGATATCATTCTTATTGTGATTCTCACTCATTCATCTTTCTGCGTTCTAGCTGAAAGCTGCAAAGGAAAGCACATCTATCAGGTGCAGGTTTAAGTCCCCGGTTAATGCCAGTCAAGTCCACAAAAGTACCAATACTCTTGTCTTAAAAGAAGCAGCAAAAACAAAGAACAGAAGGGAAAGAGAGAGCCCTGGAAAAGCAAATATGGGAAAGCAATCACCAAAGCCTGCTGTTCCAACTAAACATTCACATCACAGAACTCCAAGAAGAGAGGTGCATTGAAGTTACTGATACAATCTTCATAAGCGTGAATGTTAAGGTTAAAACTTGTTTTTTGTTTTCTGCAATAAATTCTTTTCTGTCTGCTTGGTTGTTTGTTCGTAGGACTCTGAAAGTTGCAAGATTAGATTAAACCTTGGGAACAGAAGGTATGAACTATTTCCTGAAAATGTGAAACTGCTTTTAAAATGGTTGCCATCTCTTAAATGCTTTCTTCTGCTGGCAGTGAAAGAGAAGCGATTTCAAATAAAGTAGTTGAAAATCAACTTTCTGGATTAAGAAAAGTTGAACCTGGAGCTCGTCATAGCACAAACAGGTCTAGTAAATGAATTATAGAATTTTTCTTGTAATCTTTATGTTTAACTCGCTAAATTGTGCATTTATTATGTAGACTTAAGCAGAATGTTACTTTAGCTAAGTCAGACACAAGGCCAAGTGCTGCAGCTTTCCACTTCAAAAGTAACGAACGAGCAGAAAGAAGGAAAGAGGCAAGATACTTATTTTTCATACGTTGTTTTTCTTCAACAGGGGTTCATTTTTTTATTTGTAATCTTTATTTCTTGTCAATTTATTTTGAGACAGTTTTATACGAAGTTAGAAGAGAAACTACATGCTAAGGAGGAAGAGATGAATCGCATTCAAACCAAAAATCAAGTATGTTAATAATTCCAAGTAATGTTAGTAATAGAGTGGATGTTTGTATTCTCGGCCTTCATCATAACAAGTGATGATTGCTATTGTTACTTCTTCATTTTAATGTGAAGTACTGTTAAATTTTGTTTGCTACCTTCTGAAATTACAATTATATGCCAATTGGTTTATTTGTGTCCTAAATAACTTCCATATCATCTTTTGCCAATTACTTGTTCTTTAAGCTTATTCAGTTTAAGAATAATTAACTGTTGTTTCAGGAAAACACAGGGGCTGAGATTAAACAGCTACGGAAAAGCCTCAAGTTTAAAGCAACTCCAATGCCTGCTTTCTATCATAATGGTTCCAACAGAAACAAGGTATGGTATTGCTTTTTCCTTTCCTTGGTTCATTATATCCACTTTTAGGTGGCTGTACGAGTTGTAGAAGAATACAAACATTTGTGATGTCTATGCTTCATAGCAAAACCTTCTTTTGAATCACCTTTGTCTCTTAGATAGTGAAATCTTATGCATTTGGTTAAATTATGCTTAGGAAAACTTTTTACTATATCGATGTCTGAAGTAGTGATACAACTTCATGAATTGTTTAAACTATAGTATGAGATGCTTAAAGGAGACGTGCGGTGAAGCAAAAATGTAGTAATTGTTCGTAAGATCAATGGATATGAGGTTGATGTTATTAGAATGTTTTTGGTAAACCTTTAGTTTATTTATTGTCATGTACACTAGTGATTCTGCAACCCTGAATCCTAGGGAGAAGACGTGAGAAAAAATGAATGACAGTAGCTAGCAACATTCAACGATCTATTGGCTAAATTGCTTAGATATGGATCAAGCTTATTGCTTAAAGTTTGAAATGAAACGGGCAATCTGTATGTATATCTACTTGTAATTAATAATGATAAACTTGATCTCTGCTTAATAAAAAATCGTCAAGGGAAGGAGTAAGAACTACTACCTTTGTAGTTGATGCATTTAAGCTTTTGAAGGGAATTATACCTACAATTGGATATCCTGCAGAGTAGAAAACTTGACTAGCACTTTTTCTATCATAGAAAGACCTTAATTGTTATCTGTCAGGTGTAGTGATGCTGTCAAATTTGCTTTGTTTCTCGCTGCATAGGACTATTGTTGGTTAGTAGGTGCCATCTTCAAAATGTCTTTAGATACTTTTTTTGCTGGTTTGAGTACTGGATGAAAACCCAATTTTCTTAAAATCAATGAGCGTTGCAATGTAGTCAGAGGACAACACGTGTGTCAACCTTTAAGCGGGGTCTGCAGCTTAATAAGGCTTGGTTCTAGAGAAGCTATATATGATCTTAATTCTGCAATTGTTGCCTATCCCTGAAGTAAGGGATAGGCTGTGGTTATGTTTTAACCTTTTTACCCCTTCAGAAGCCAACTATTTTTGTACCATATCCATAATATAGCCTGTCTGTTAAAATCTGTACCTTTTGTTGGATTCTTGAAGGGATGAGCGATGGTATTGGAGATAAATATGAACCGAAACCTTAAGTTATTAGGTTAATGGGTCCTAAAGCTTAATCCAAAACCTTAAGGTATTAGGTTATGAGTCATTTGTTATACATAAATCACTACTTCTTAGTGAAAAGAGATTCAAGTGAATTTATATACAAGAAGAAACATCATGTCTCAACTTAATGCTTTGGGTTATTTCTTGTGCATAGACAACTTTTGTCCTCTCATTCTTATTTGATATGAGACAATTCCAACATTCTTTTGGCTAACATGTTTGTTCTTTGTCACGGTCTTATGCCATGAGATATTGTTGATAGCAAATAAAAAATGTTTCGTCCAGGGTGCGATGTCAAAAGCCAATCAAGATAAAGGAGAACACAAGTCAAAGAGCCCAGGGAATGCAGCTACCGGAATATCGCAAGTGCATGGTAATTCAGCGGAAGAGAATGATCTACCTCAATCCTCTCACTGCATCCCTATAGAGCCCTCTGAGGGCTTGTCTATACCAAAAAATAGAAACAGCCATTACGTAGAAGTAACAAAGCATGGTGCTATTGAAAAGCATGGTGAGAAAATGAAGGAGACAACTCTACGAAGGCATGGGGTATCTGAACATGGTAAATTGTCGAAAGATCAAAGGGCGTTGGAACGACCCAAAGTTGGAAATCGCAGACATAGCAGCGAGATGGTTAGAAAGAGTATGAAAGGCGTTGGAATTGGCAACAGTTCAGGACTGGGTCATCTAACTGTTGGTGTAGCCTCCTGAATTGAGTTGCATATTGGCACCATACAACTTAGTGAGAGTTGATCGAAAATGGAATATCTGGCGATATCCAAGTGATAAGAGTTCATCAGTGGCTCCCTTCTTATCAATTGCTTTACCAGTTCTTGCGTCGTCGTCTAAGGACCAAGGACTGTACCATTAAGTTGATGCAGGTAATTACATTAACTTTACATCATAAAGTTCTTGATTAAGTAAATACTTGACACCCCCAGTACATTAAAATATTAATGAACTATTAATCAGGCATCATAACGCAACTGCTGCTTCCACCAACGTTATTTGTAGTTGCTTTGAATGCCAAATGAAATTAACTTGATTAAGGTTAGGAATGATTGGGGATTGTAACACGGGAAGTTTTCTTGATCTTACAAGATAGTCTCTTTTGACTCATTGTTTCCATTACCAATTCGATATGTGAATGCTTGGGAGACAATATTTATCTGTAGACTACTCTCTCCAAGTGAATCGATCACAAATGCATCATTTATTTATAATGATATGAGAAAGCTCCTAAGTTACTAACCTTTTGTTCCGAATTAAATTTTACGAGTTTAAGATACTTGGATTACACAAAAGTCCCTAACCATGTGTATATTTGGCACTTCATTAGGCCATGTTTGGTTGGACGTAAGGTTTTTAATAGAATGAAATGGTATAGTTTATAATATAGGTAAATGTAAGTGAATGTAATATTAAAATATTATTCTTTCAGAAAGATAGAAGGGTTCATAATATAATATAATGAAATATTATTTGAAAGATAGATGAATATGAATATAATGTATGTATGACAATAATGAATGACTATTCTATCCTTGATAGAGTAATGAGGTGTATTGTTTTGTTACTTGTTATTAGAGTTGAAGGTATAATTGGTATTATAAAAAATTATTGAGGGTATATTAGATAATACATATTTATCGTTTTACGTTCCATTCTAAACTCTCAAATCAAAGATAACTCATTTTTGCTGTTTATGATGGAATATGATGTAATGTGAAACCTTCCTCTTTTATCCTATACTATTCTATTATATAATAAACTATCATCTCAAGCGATAGAATAATATTACATTCTATTTCATTCTATTACTAACTGTCCTATTAAATATAACTTTAGTAATAAGAGACGGTCTTACACTACAATAACTTCAATTTATTTGAATTATGTTTCCCCAATTTAGTCATAGGTTACATTTGTGATTTTGTTAGTCAAATCAGCATATTACTATCGGAATTAACATTTGAATGGAACTATTAAGATTTTATAAGGTTGGTCACTGAATTAAAAGTTTTGAATTGGATTAAAAAATTAAAAAGATTAAGCACTTTAAGATTATAAAAAAATCACTTAATAGTTTTCCCTATTATAGTCATGTAAGAAGTTGCTTACGTCTGGCATGTAAAGTAATCGATTATGACAAGAATGAACTCGTGTTATCTAATGGCTGGTGGGAATGAACCTAAAATCTCTATATTGCACTGAACAAAGGATATTGGAGATGAAATGGGGAAATTTTCTACAGTAGGTTAGTGATGAAACATGAGCTTCTCTAATATTTCTTGTACTTCACATAATTTACTGAGCCTGAGTGGTAGCCAAAAAATTTCCTTTTACAGTATTTTATGGGATATAATTGAACAACCCTGATTTCATCCGTATAAACTTTTGTACTCCATATGAATCTTCATGGCTTTCCTTCAAGATTTCTCCTAGAAAGATCGACACATTTTAAGTTGGGCTGAGCGTCAAAGTTTTCCATTGATAATGGAGAATTTTATAGATAGATTTCTTGCTTTAGCTTGGTATGGAGGCATTCCCCTTTGTCATTGTAGCTTTTCTTATCAAGGTTCTTTAATCTACGACTGTCTCATTCACTTGTGCTTGCTCCTTTTCTCACATACGGGTTTAAATATAACTTCAAAACATGCATCCTTAAACTTCATCCCTATGGAGCTACCTCATTTTGAAAATTGTCACCGGGGATATATTCAAACCTGAATCTATGTGTATTTTTTTCTTGACTTGGTAAATTACTTTCTTATGGTTTCTTTTTTAGCAACAAAGAACAACTACGGAATCTGACTTAATTTTTACCACCCAATTTTGTAAGTGTGGCACCATCTTGAGCTCATAAATGAGGGCCTTATACTCTGCTTCGTTGTTAGAGGTTTGGAATTCGTGCTTTTGGCAATTTATAATGTTGGCTTTGCTTCCGTCTTTGCTTGATATGTTATTAACATTCATTGTCCAAAACGCGTAAATGTTCCAAGGTTATTTCACTCATATCTAAAGTGTTAATGGGGATAGTACCTTCGACTATGAAGTCTACTAATAGTTGAGATTTTGTTTAATCTTAAACTACTTGTGTTCTCCTAACCACTTAACCGTCCTTCACGATCTGATCTTGAGTCTGTGTAAACTTTGTCATAGTGATAGATTTGTTATAATGACAACAGTATAAGCCTAAAAGTATGACCTTAATTTTCTTACTAACATGACGATAATCATTATCGGTTTCTCCATTCAAGTGTATTTGGTTTCAAGTCTTTGAAAGACCTTACTTACATTATAAATGGGTCTTTGATGTTCATCTTCCCAATCTAGAACCAAACTGAGTTCCTTTATGCTATTGAAATGAGTAAGTATAGATTCCACTATTGTAGGGGTGGCAAAAAAAAGGTGGGTTCTGCAAGTAATTTTTTAGATCCTCAAACGTCTATTCGAATTGAACCTTATGCTTTGCCTTAAAGTTTTGAAGGATGCAAAGACAAGCTTGCTATTTTATCATCGAGATTTTATGCTTCTTTTAAATAACTATGATTACTCTCATCTTCTGGAGGTTGATTTCAATGCCCCTCTGAATCCCATAAATCTTAATAACTTTTTATTTTCTAGAAGTTTTGAACACACAATTCTCAGGACTTATTTGAATGTCATACCTTTTTAATATATCAAAGCATTATTGTAGGTTTCCCAGTTGTTCTCCCCCTACTTTCACTTTAGCGATCATATCGATCCGTTCACATAAACTTTCCATATTTCGACTGATCTATCCTTAAAACATTAAATTGATGAGTCTCTGATAGGTTTCCCCTACATTGTTGAGTCTAAATGGCGTCATCTTATAATAATATGTTTCTTTATGCGTAAGAAATATCATTTTCCCTTGGTCATCGTCACAGTTGTGACCCTTATCGAATATTATAGGATGATTTGAACCTCACTCGTTATGGGATGATTAGGACTTTACTTCCTTCTAAATAATAACCATTTTTATAATAAATTTTAAATGTTTAAGATGATGACAATTTTTTTATACTTGGAACGTTTGTTGACTTTAAGTGGCTCTCTTTCAATTTGAGAGCAATCATCTAGTGGAAAAATAGAACCGATAACACAGAAAACAGAAAAGACGACAAAAAGGTGTGTCGTTCTCCAGATGCCGATTGATTAACCACTCCATGGCCCACATTACTATCATCCACATAAGTGGTGGAATTAAGCGGTTATAAATTGCTAATCAAGATACCAACTCAAACCACATACATATATAGATCTGACATAGAAACACTAGTCTCATTTTAGTCAAACGAGTCTTTTCTGGAATAAATTATGAATTGCCTTAAAGAAAGAGATCTGAGGCTCCATCCAACTTACCAGATAAACCTAATACTTCCCTCGCTTCTTCCACTAATTCGTATGTGGTTTAAGCAATCATGGCCGATGTATTAATTAGAGTCCAATTCTGATTAACAAAGTGTTAAAGCGAAATAATAATTAAAACTTGTCATAAACAAATTGAGAAGCCACGTATCAGTAATGGCTAACAAGGAGAGCTTTCACGCATTTTGGACATACATCAAACTCAGCTTAACTGTATGCTCTGCTGATTAAGCATAAACTCTCAACAGTAATCAAATCAATTCCTACAAGGACTTCATCAAGTGCAGAACATAAAAACAACTTTCCCTTACATCAACCTTAAAAATAGAAGCAAAACAAAAGCAAGAAATTTTAGAGAGTTAGACCTCTGGCAGCTTATTGTTGCCGATGAAGACTCAGTTCCGTGAGGAGGCTTTCTGTAGTAAAATGGAAAATATGGCAAGATAGGGTCTGGTGGAGGAGGACCAGAGCCAAAGTTACTACCTGGTGGAGGGTTATTGAATGGGTTGTTTCCGGCTGGAGAAGGGTAGTATCCTGCCGGAGGTGGGAATGATCCTGTCTGCTGCGACGGAGGAGGAGGTGGTGGTGTTGTAACGGCCGGCGTACCGGAACCCGTCGGAGGAGGGTAACAAGGATAAGGGCAAGTACCGTCAGAGATGGTCAACCTTGGAAAATTGAGAAGGATAGAGAAGGAGAAGATGGTGGAGAGAATGAGGTTACAGTGAGTAGCCATGTTTTATGATGAGCTTGTGTGAAACAGAGTGAAGAAGAAGGAAGTCAAGAAGCGAAGGAACAAAGGGACTGAGTTTGTTATGGCGTTTGGTTACCAACCTTACAGGTGTTCGTCATAACTTCCAATTAAAGGGGCTAGAGAATAAATTCTTGAAAGGCAAGTTAGAGCTACTTTTGTCCGCCTTTGCTCCTATTTGTACATTTTTGCTCTGGACCCAAACATCAACTAGTTGTATTCATAAAATATACCGGACATGTTCTTCCTTAATTTTGTTTTGACCGTCCGAAGACCTTTATATGTAAGTGTCAAAACTCAAAAATGAAAAAATCTATTTCCATCTATTTGGCCAATACTTTACCTCTTACGGGCTGACCCGGTGCGAGCGGGAATTAGTCTGGGAGTAAATGACTTTGGTTTTGCCGGATTCAGGCTGAACGGTGCGTTGCCGTTTGGATCCATGAGTTGGCAATCTTCTGCGTTGTTCTTCGACGTGA
>JANVCQ010000230.1:10672785-10700330 GCA_025531925.1 Erythroxylum plowmanianum
TTAATATTTTTTATTATATATATATATATATATATATATATATATATAATATGGCAAGTTTTTTAATATATTTATGTTGAGAAGTCATCATCGTGCATTTGCACCAGGGTGACCTTAACAATGTTATATATAGAAGTCACCCTCGTGCATTTGCACCAGGATGACCTTAGCAATATTATATATAGAAGTCACCCTCGTGCAAATGCTCGACAGTAACTTTAACAATGTTATATATATATATTATACTAAATAATTTTATTATTATTATGACTTTCAAAATTTTCTATAATAATAATAATAATAATAATAATAATAATTATTATTATATGGCAAGTTTTTTTTTTTATATTTATGTTAAGAAGTCACCCTCGTGCATTTGCACGAGGGTGACTTTAATAATGTTATATATATGCACGATGGTGACTTTAACAATGTTATATATATATATATTATACTAAATAATTTTATATAATTTTATTATTATTATGACTTTAAAAAATTAATAATAATAATAATAATAATAATAATAATAATAATAATAATAATAATAATAATAATAATAATAAACCAATCTGCGCACATAATAAAATATTAGTAAGTTAACATTAAGAGTTTAGAATAACAGGACGGTTGGATTGAAGATTTTCTTGTCCATCGACGTTTCAACTTCTAAAGTCAAAAATTTGATCCACAAATGATAAATTACCAAACTTTATATCAATGGAATTTAGTGATATTACTATTTAATCAAGAATTTAATGTCGTTTATAACTGTGCATTATTTTAATTGTTCATTGTCATCATATGCACTATAGTAATAATTACTATTTTATGAAGTACCCAATGTTAATATTAATTTTATATGTTATTTATAACTTAATATGGTTAATTGTTCATTGTTATAATAATTTTAATTATAATATGAAATTTAAATCTTAACCATAATTTGTCTATTATTGTTAATTTTGAGGGAATAATTAAATGTCAATTTAATAAATTTAATTTGTAAGGAGACAATAAAACAATGATATTGAGCATTTAATTTAATTTATATTTTTGGTAATCGATAAAAATAAAATAAATTAATTATATAAATTAAAATTAATTAAAAATGACAAAAAATTGGTTAATTAGTCAATAATACTAAATATTAATTAATCTATTTAATAATACTAATTTTTAAATAAATTATAATTTAATTAATTAATTAATTATATTATATTATAATCGTCAATAGTGAAGTTAAAATTAACTAATTAGTTAATTAATTATATTATAAAGAACAAAAAGTTTTTTGACCGATATATATATATATGGCAAGTTTTTTTATATATTTATGTTGAGAAGTCACCCTCGTGCGTTTGCACTAGGGTGATTTTAACAATGTTATATATAGAAGTCGCCCTTGTGCAAATGCACAAAGAATATTATAATAGTTTATTTTAATTAAGGAATGGAATTTTCTTTGTGTATACTAATTTTAAGTCGATTCCCAAATACGTTGTTCCAACTTTGTGTCCTGACTGACAAGCCCTATCTACCCTCATTTGAAGCAGTTCGAATAATTTACCGACAACCTGGACTCAATTTTCAGAGTCGATCTTTCTTTCATAATTTCATATTCATTTTACAATAGCGGAGATTAATATTCTTCAAAGACTTGACGCAGTCACAAGCACGATCAATTGCGAAACATAAATTGTAAGATGTAATAAATGTAATCCAAATAAGACTAAAATAGTTATCCACTTATTAATGAGTTTGAGCTAAAAAGACATGATAGCTCATAATGGCTCAAATCAAAATCTATTAAAATAATAGAAGTTCTAATAATACAAACAGAATCTAATTATCGCACTTCAAGCCATTACGGCAACCATTGTCTTCATATTTAAGTAACCTACCGTTTCAATTAAGTGTTTGGCAATAATCAAAATGTTTTTCGATGATCAAAGGACATCTCTGTTGATTTTTATAAAATTTATATGCTTGAGTAAATTCAGTTTCAAACACGATGAATTCAAACCTCAACACAAAAGAAAAAAGAAAAACGGAATCAACCCAACAACATGTGTTTGATTATTAGTCAATAATTAACACTTCAGAGTCGCAGAGTGGGCATACTGAAACCACTTCCGGCACAAGCAAATACACAAAAGGGCCACAGCATACTGCGAGAATGAGGAAAATACATTCTTCATCATTTTGAAGATCTTCATTATAATTTGGGAATGAACTACTATTCCAACAACTAATAATGTCGTCCCACAAGGTACTGGCATGGATTAAGCCTCCTCCAAGATCCACTTGCCTTCTGAAGTCAACCACTATGGATCCATCCAATATATTCTCGTAAAACAATATATCAGCCTGTAACAAACTCCAGACGATTAGTAAGCATTTCCACAATTTGACACAAACTAGAATTATGGTTACCGTAGTGATTTGCGATTGGTACTCTAGTATTACACGACAACTTGTAACTATATATTGTGAGAAACAATCAACTCTCTGTATGCGTTCTATATGTTTAAGAGTCACAGAGATCACCGTAACATCATAGCAACGCTCCCATGGATAAGGCAGTGAACTTCCAGGAAAATTAAGAAGGACGTTCCACAACGAAGGATCCATTATAGCACAAACATATAGTTGAAAGCTATAAAGGGAAGACAAAGATCCATTGTTGTACAATTTGGCTATTTATAAAGAAACTCATGCAACTTCATTTCACCAGAATATAGGAAGTAAATATCTTACCAAATACTATAAAAAAATTCCAGCTAGAAATATATAATTAAACAATTAAATAAAAGCTAACTTTTCTTTAGAACGAGTTGACTCAACTCATTATGAAAATATAAAAATTTGAAGAAGTTTTAATAATAAATATAAAGGATCAGATCATTTTTTATTAATGCGATGAACACATTAAAGTGTATTTTCATTAAATAAATCTTGAAAAGTGAGCTTATTAAAGCACTCATTTATGAAGGATTGAAACATGATAGAGAAGTGAACTTAGTTTGGAATTTAGCTAAAGATAAATAGTAAACATTTTAAAAACTTAATATGAGGTTGCATCCAAAGAAAACATTTTTGAATGTCAATTTTTTTACGTTAAATAAAAGCTTGACTCAATATGAAAAATAGAAAACTTAATGAAGTTGTTTTAATAATAAATACAAAGAATCACGTGTCATTTGTTATTTATTTAGTAGAGAATATATTTATTATTTTTATTAATGCAAAGAACACATTAAATAAATCTTATATTAAAGCATTCATTTATGAAGGAAAAATAAAATAGTATTTGGTTAGAAGACAAATAGTAAAATTTTTAGTTACATTTGAAAAACTTAATATAAGGTTGCATCCTCGTATGACTTGTTCTGGTCAGTTTTTAGGAATCATCTTGTTAATGAGTTGCGAGTACATAAATACTTAGGGTCAGAGAGTTGATAGTATTTATAATAGTCTATGTGTATTTTTAAACTATGTTATTAGTTCTATTTTTGTGATGTTTGACTATTTTGTTATTGTTTTTAGGTAATAGTTATAATAATAATGATTGTAAGTGATTCTTCCAAAAAATAATAATTGTAAGTTGTGTCCTTCTAATTTAGAATTTTCTCTATTTGTTTCTCATTTAATAAATTATATATAGAGAGAATAATAATTTAAGTCTAATCTTATTGTCCATAAGTATATTGGATAATATGTTCTTTGTCATTAGTAATTTTTTTAAAACATTCCTCCTATCTATTATTAGGAGTATTTATTTCTATGATTTGTAAGTTTGTTTTTTATTAATATATTGCTCTGTCTAACAGGTTGATTTTTTCTTTAATTTATCATGTAATCGTTTTTATAGTGTATTTAAGTTAGAATGAAAATTTATAACATAATAAAAATATTTTTAATTATACAGATAAACGATTTTAATATGTTCAAAGTTTTTTGTCGGAAAATAAAGGAAATACCATTAAATGGTTGTCAAAATTGGGTATACATCCAATACATGTGAAATGCTCCTAATAGAAATAATATTAGCATTCTAAGAAGAGATCATCTATGTATAATGTACAAAATTCAGAATATGGTGAGAAGACTTCATTCTCAATCCTTGGAAATTAAGATGGAGCATTTTTTAGCCAAAAAAGCATAATGCTACAATCAAATTGTCCTTAAAAAAAAGTAAAGGCAATTTTATATCCATCTTTTGGATCTATTTGAATTTGCTACAATCTCAATTTCTTATCAAATTTTGAAATAAAATGATCAATATAGAATATTTGAAATAAAATTTTCTTCTTAAGAATTAGAAAACTTGTCCATTGTTCAAATTTTTATTAACATAAAATGCATCACAAAACCAAAGACACCTAAATAGATATATCAATTAAGGTTTTGTCCTTACTTGTGCTAATTCTATATAAATATAGTTATAATTTTTATTAATATAATGTTGTGACAATAAATGAATTTATTTTTCTTTTTTTCAATAATATAATATGATTTTTAAAAATGTTAAATTTTTTGTTTTTTTGATAAATTTAATCTTTTTCTATTTTAAGTATTTCCCAATTATCAGTAAAAATTTCTATTATAATTTCTTCAATATTGGCTATCCTATCATTGATACTAAAGTAGCTAGAAATAGACTTGGTTCTTGTAAAGAAATATATGTTTTTAAGATTAGTGATCCCCTATTATAAGCAACACATTGGGTTACTACCTAAAGGGGACTTATACTAGGACCCAAGGTCGTTCCTAAAGTTTTATAGGCTTTGGGGAAGGTAAAAAAAAAAAAACCCTATATTTTATCTCCTTTTGTTCTTTATGAGTGACAAGAGTGAGCCCTCATAAAAAACAAAATAAAGTAAAATAAGGACAGGTCAAGAGTGCACCTGCCTTGAGCTGGGCCTACAGGGACCTTTCACAAGTGCTAACAATCATATAGGACAATGTTTTCATGCTCTAACATTAGCTTTACCCATTCTATGAAATATTTTGCTGACAATAAGATTAAAGATGATTTCATTCCTTAAATTTTTGTCCTTAATTTAGCTAAATCTTACGTATTACCTTAGGAATTAATACCACATTAGTATGCCTCTTTCTTGCTTATAACTAGCTTAACCACGGTTTTAAAAAAGTTATTAGGGAAAAGAAAAATCCAAGTTAATGACAATGCATGCGAAACAAACCACTAAAATATGGGGCTAGGCAAAAACTAAATATGGACCAAAAGAGAAAGACATTCAACTGAAATAAGCAAAAAAACTAATAAGGTGACCTAATATTGGCATCATTAAAGCTTTTTGCTAATTCTTAAAGACTCATTTAAGCCATCATCCAAACCTTTAAATATTATTAATTTCCTTATCCATTTAATAAGTTGAGTAATATTTTATTGCAATGCTTTAAGATAATTGTTAAATGTTCCAGGGTTTCTTTCTTACCAAATAATTTAAACTACATAACTAATTAATAACTTGAGGACCTATTCGTTATTGTTTCTTACGTAGGAAAAACTCATTATCTAGTTAACTATTGAATTCAAATTATGAAAAGATTTATTTGTATTGAACTTCAAAAGGATCTACTCTCAAATTGAGTAGGAGAAAAGGCAATTAAAAAAAGCTGGTCATGGAAATCTATTACATAAGGCCAAAGAGAGCAATCTTTATTTGACACTGAAATTGTAACTCCCTCCATACGAAATCTACAACCACCCACATACATGGCAACCAATTTCCTGTACTTATATTCATACTATTCATTTATATTCAATACTATACATATACACACTACAAAGTTTCACATCACATAACATTATCATTTAATTAGTATCACATCTTTATATTTACATGATAATCTAAAAAGAAAACATACAATTTCCTTACTATTTTACATGTACAATCATCTTAAACCGAAACACATTTCCAAGGTACTTTTATGCCTAATAGTTGGCCTTGGTCTCTGTAAATATTCCTTGTACCTCATTCCTATGACTTGAACCTACATAGATTAACACCCATGCTAAGTTTGAAAGCTTAGTAGGGAAACATTTAGTTTGGATGACTACTCACAGCAGTCATCTGTCAAGTACACACGTTTAGAAATATCACAACTCATATACCATAAATTCACATTCATGTACCAAACATTGATAGATACAAATTATTAATACAAACGAAAATGCTCATCAATACCCATTATTTATGCTTTTATGTTGTATTTTTATTTATAACTATTTACTTTACTTTCTGTGTTAGGCCTGCACATTCCTGTAGGTGTGGATAACTAGAGTTGTGGATATCCAAAGATATCAAAACTTTGGATACTTGAAAGTATCGAACTGTGGATACCCGACACTATAACCCTATAGGCTTGCCTATCTATCCACCACCAAGACAATAGCACAGGCATTATAACATTTCCATTAACCATTTGCCAATCTCGCAATTCAAATATTGAAAAATAATATGATACACATTTCAATCCATATATTTCAAGTCATATATGATATACATTTCACAATTCATATATTAACACTCGTGCTAAGCTTGAAAGCTTAGTAGGGAAACACTTAGTTTGGATGACTACTCATAGCAGTTATCTGCCAAGCACACACATTTAGAAATATCACAACTCATATACTATAAATTTACATTCATTAACCAAACATTGATATTCAACGCTTATTGATACAAATTGTTAATTCAAATGCAAATATTCATCAATACCAATTATTTATGTTATCATATTGTGTCTCTTATTTATGACTATTTAATTTACTTTTTGTATTAGGCCTACACATTCCTATGGGTGTGGATAACATTAACTATGGATATCCTAAGATATCAAAACTTTGGATACCCAAAGGTATCAAACTCTGGATACCTGAAGGCATCGAGTTATGGAGACACTATAGTTTTGAAATGAAAAAACCATTAGTGTCAAACTGTAGCAGCTGCCCTGTAACTCTATAGGCATACCTATCTATATATGCCCAAGACAATGAAGCGGACACTGTATCATTTTCCTTCAATCATTTACCAATTTCATGATTAATGTATTGATAAGTCATATGATATTCATTTGAAATCATAAAATCTATAAATACAACTTGTATGGTCATACTTGTAAGGCCCCAAATTATACCCTAGTTGAAATGTTACATGTTCATGAAGGCATATGTGATAGGTGTTAAGTTGTGACATGATTGTAAGTTGTATGTGTTTTGAATTTTGGTTTGATCTTGAATTTTGGTTTAATGGATCATACTTAGTGATTTGGAATTAATTGATACCATTAGAAAATTGATGTATTAAAATGTACATTTGGACAAGGAAAATGTCAAGTGGCAAGACAAGTTGGTAATGAAAATTGGATGACTAAGCTTATAAATTTAGTGACATTTGGTATAAATAAATAAAGGACAAATGACAGTATAATTGAATGACATTTGACAACATTGGATGAGTGATAAATGGCATAATAGAATTGTGACATTTGGTAGCTTAAATGGAGGACAAGTGACTCATTTCTATGTGTGACATATGGGTTATTCCATTAAAGGACATGGGGTTTGTGTCTTTATGTGATAAGTGTCCTTAGAGTAAGGACACTCATCTTACACATGGCATGGCCTTATGTATTGGCTAATTTCTGCTATAACTCATCCTTCTCTTTGCTCATTCACCACTGAAATCATCCCCTCTCCTTGCTCTAGGTTTTACTTCAATTTTGATGTGCTATCATATGAAACTCCTTGCCCTATACTGCATTAAGAAGCTACCTCAAGCTATCTTTTATGCTGCTATCTTTTAGGTATTAAGATCATCCTACACCAACCTAGATTTTAGAAGTGTATTGCTTGCATAAAGGGCTAGTTTGGTTAGTTCTTTGAAGAAGGAACTTGAAGGTAATTAGGTAAGGGAATGCTAAACTTGATTTCGTGTTATAATATGAAATGTTCGATACTTGAATTGAATAGAATATGTGTTAAGATGATGATAAATGAATGATGGAAAAATGATCCTTCTATGATAACTTCTGGTTTGGTTTTGATGTATGGAAGATATTGATTTCTAATTACTTAATGAATTTGATGTGGAATTAAGGCATGCGTAAGGTGGAATTGAAGTGGAATTGATGAACTATAGTGAAGGGGTGTTGAAAGTGTATGAAGGAGTTAAGTTTTGGAAGCAGTTTGAAGGTTGTAGGTGAGTGAACCTTTGGTTCACTCATCCCACTATCGTGGGAATTATAAGAAATATTCCCACGATCTTGGAAAAGGGTTAGAAAGGTGAAAAACTTGATTTTGTGCAATTTTTGACATATATAAGGTTAGGGCACTTAGTAATGGTTTAATTGAACTTAATTGAGGTTGAAAATGGAAATAGATGATGTTAGATTTAATCTAGTTATAGACTATTAATTAAGGTAATGACTTAAAAAATTGTGATTAATTAATAATGTGTCTAATATTAAAATGTATCGTATGTTCAAAGATGAACGTGTTCTTTAAGAATACAAATATGTTCCAAGGGTTTTATGTGACGTGAATAGGATATGGATGTTGAGAATTGGGAATTTATATGATGTTATGTAATATGTAATGACTTAATGTTTCATTGATATATTGATGCAAATGCTTATGTTTATAAGGCATATTGAGTTTGATCAAAAGGGAGTGAATATGTTCAATTTGAGAAAAATGAAATAAAGACATGTTATGCACTACATTATTTGTTTGTGATTGTGAAATCTAAAATGGATTGTTTTAAAATTGTTAAATCCTCTTATGGGTAAATAGGCATGCTTAGAAGGGTCTGCAGCTACTCTGTGACACTAAGGCATCTCCTGATATTGAAACTTCGGTGTTTCTTAATATCGAAACTTCGGTGTCTCCTAATATTTGACACAACAATGCCTTTTAATACTGAGACATAAGTCTCTCCTGTTATATGATACCAATCATAGTATCTTTTGTTCTAGTCCCATTACCTACTTCTGTAAAAAGGATTAGTAGGCTAACTTGGATTGTACTTTGATACATGATTGATTCTGTTATAAAAAAGTCCTGATATGAAATAAGATAAATTTTGATCTGATACAAGATGAATTTCCATCTGATACAAGTTCTGATATGTTTTGGCACAATTATGTTTTGTTTTGAAACTTGTGCATTATGTTATGAAGCAATGAAATTCTATTATGATATTTATATGTTTTGTCCTCTATTGATGAATAATAAATTGTTTTGAGACACGTAATGCTTGGGTTACACATGAATATGAATATCTAAAGACTACTTATGATATGATTTGATTATGAACATGTGAATGTTAGATGACCGTTATAAATAGTCGCCATTATGTATCTTGTTTAGCAATTCCCCACTAAGTTATATGCTTAGCACGATGGTTTTGCCTCCCAGTAGGTTCTGATAAGAAGGTTTGAGATTGGGACAAGGACAACCGACGTGGCCAAGGAGATTGTGTTTTGTTTTCAAAATGTTCAGTTTGTTTTTGAGTTGTATTTAATGTAATAAGATATATTGGAATTTGTATTTTGATTGATGGTTTATAATAACCTTAATACAGGTTGGCTTTTGAATTTATGGCATGTATTATTATATTATGTTAAACACAATATGTATAATATGTTGTACTTATAAAATAACATCTAATGATATGTAATTTATCTTTACTTTAGTTTCTGGGAATGCATGTATGTTTTGGATTATTTTGGTTCTATTTTGTGTAGCATCTTCATATCCTCCTATGGGCTATGTGTGTGTTACAATACTAAGCAATAAATATGCATATAAATCATCTATATGTATATGTAAATTTCTTATAGCATGCATTATGTTCAATCTTAAATTTTAATGTTTAATCACCCCATTCAAATATGGTAAATCATATTTCATTTATTTCTAGGTGTTTTCAAATTTTCATAAACACTAGAAAAGGTTCCAATATGGTTCAGTGAAAGAAAAATGGAAGCAAAGAACTCAAAATAGTGGAAAATAGGTTAAGCACATAGTGGGTCTAAAAATAGGCAGACAAATCAGTCTAGAAGCAAATCACACAATAGTCTCCACTTGTTACATAATGTTCACATAAAAAACATTCAAATTAGGCTTTCAGGTCTTCTAAACATTTGTTCCCCTATGTCACTAATTTCCATATCATTAAAGATAAGGACATTTTAACTTTTAAGTCATGAGATAAGTATCAAACATCACAAGCTGCTCCAATATAGGAACAATATCAGGTCATCATTTTCAATCTCAATTTCCAATGTCATACAGCTAGAATTATGTTAGAGTCTCTTCTAGATGTTTCTATTTATATATCTTATTTTTCATACAAAACTAAAATCACCCAATTTAGAGGTCTGTAAGCTGAGTTATGACCCAAACAATATGACTGGTTCAATAAACCCTAGGCAAAATTCCACAACATAATATTCTCTTGTCATATTTAACATATTCTATGCAATATAGCACCAAAATAACACCAATGAATCATCCCAGCAACCATTCCACATTAGAATGAATCTTTTTATCCATTCAAACATATAAAAAAGAGAAATTAGAATAAGTGTAGTCCCAAACCTTAAAATTGGCAAAGTAGTTCTTCTAACGTCTTTCCTTCCCTTCCTCTTTGGCTTTTCTTGACTCATCAACTAGAAACACCACAAATACACATCTCAATCCTACTTCCAACCTTATAATTTCATTTATTTATAAACAAAGCAAGAAAATGTAAGGTGAAGAGAAAATCCCTAACTTTTACCTTGATTTCCACCTAAGATTGACCTGATTTCTTACATGAAAAATGATGGAATGAAGAGGAGAAAAATCTGAAGTTAAAACCCTCAAAGTGTCGTCCATCTCCCATCTCTATATATGCCCACTTATGCTCTTTCAAGACTCACACATATGCTTAATTCTTATTGGCCACACATGCTTTATTATTATTGGTCATACATGCTTATTCCAATTGGTCCATCTGTTAACTTTAGAAAAATTACATATTGGTCCTTCTTCTTCCTTTAATTCCCAAATTGTCTGGCCTATAATATTATCAATCAATTTCATTCCCCTATGTCTTAATTTTCTAATGGCATAAATTTTATGCAATTTGGTTAATTATTTCGGGAGTTATACTTAAAATGCTACAGGCTATTCGAAAACAAGGACAACAACTAGAACTCAACTTCAAGCCAAAATTCAAAAATCTTCGCGATAGAATTAAATTTTGGTTCCTTCATGAAAGTTTTAGATCTATGTCTCTAGTTTAATATCCAATAGGAATTATCCAAATTTGAGGTCTATAAGAAAAGTTATGGCCAAAATACATAAGTCTATTCAGTGGAACCTATCTATTTAACGAGGTACACATCCCAAATCAACTAAATTCAGTCTTATCATGCAAGAGCAACACAAAAACACATCCAATTTAACCAACAACATGCCATTTGCTTATGAAATATTTCTTTTATCAATTCACATCACGCTTATAAAACCAAGAAAACATATAAAAAATTCCCATCCATAATTTATGTCTAAGTTTATATGTCCATGCTGAAATGAACAAATTACCCATTTATCTATGTCTTTTACATTAAGTACCATTATATCTCTTACTATACCTAAATGCACTTAATTCATTATGTTCACTTCTTAATATAATCTAGACCTGCTATAATACTTCTAGGGTATGGCCATACAAGAATGAATGAAATTAAGTCTCTCATAATTTTTGTTTAATAGAAATTCATATGATAAAACTAGCTTTGGGAATATGATGAGAGAACCAAATGACTTTCCATTAAGAAGCTATTGGATTATACACTTTTTAAGCAACTGGTAACATAAATTTTTGGTGAAACCTTTCCAAGTGTGCAATATCCAAATCAACTGATCATCCTTATGAGTATTAGTAGGTAAGTGGGGAAATTAACTCTGATGTTAGAAAGGACTCTTGAAAAATGCACTAGCCATTATCAAGCTTTATTCATAATGAAAGATTCTACCCTTACGTCAGTGCAAGACCTTCGATGGTTGATCTTAAGGAAATGAGATATTGAAGAGGTCATAAGGAATGCCGGTTATGTAAACTTAAAAAAAGTTTCTTTACCATTTTCGACAATAGTTTTTGTCCCCTTCTTAAACTCTCTTATACTAAGGATTTGTCTTAGGGATTAAGATATGTCTATCCTTAATTTTATAGTCTAAAAATTTTATCCTTTCAAAAAATTTAAGTGAATTCATTTCACCCATAATAATTTATCATTAATAATGCGCATACATAGGAGTATTTTATTCACCAGACTAATAGATTTTATGCCCAAATTGCCTTCCTTTCTTTGGCATACAAACACACTATCATTTTACTTAGCTATGGAAGCATATTTTCTATCACCTATCAACAGAAGATTTTTGATTTTCTATCTATAGTTTTAACCATTGTCATCAGAATGCATATATGAGTACTAAAAATTAAGACCATTAACTACCAATAATATAAGGTGATGAGATTGAAGTAAGGTGCTTTTTAGAATAGGATATGACACATTTATATGAATGTTATAAGATATTGTATAAGAAATCATGTTATTATACTAGTGATAACATTTGTCTTTAAATGATAAACAAATAATTATTATACATCTCTATAAATGATCTTATAGTTATTTTTGTTACAAGACTTTGTATATTAAGATGTAATTGAAAATTTTACTGTAAAAGATATTAATTATAAATTAGTAAATTATTTAGAATGATTATTACAATGATGAAATAATTTGTTATTACATTTTGGTTGCTAATAATTGAAGCTAATCAAATGGGTATATTGTTGAGACATTGGGACGGGATCCAATCTCGACTGTAGCGGAAAAATTACTAAAACTTTTTGTATTTTGATTTTTTTAAAATTAAGATCTCTTTAACTTTATAAAATGATTAACAAAAAATTATAATAAAGTATAAATCTTAATTTGTACCTTATTCTAAGACTTGATCATAATCTTATCATATCCCTTGAACCATTTCTGAAATTAACTCATCTCAACTACAGTAGTTGCAGCATTGATCAACCTTGAATGGTATCTATAGAATGAGTTGAGAGAACTCTACAACTGTTACAAAGAGGGTTAAGTAAGGAGTGTTAACTCTATTAGAGCTCAAGCCTATTTATAATAAGTTATGAACATTTTATTAATTTAATTGAAATTAAATTCTAATTTCAATTAGACTTTAATTATAATTACTAAAAATTATAATTAAATATCAATTATGCCCAAATAAGACTTAATTTCTCATATTGATCCTTATTTATTAAATATCTCATATTTAATTATAAAATTTCTTAAACTTTATAATGAAGTCTAACTTGAATAGAATATCTTTGCTCTCTTTAACCGTTCTTTATGTGTGACCCATTAGGTTTCCAAACATGTTGGCAATGGATTTAAATTATAACCTTAAATCATACTTACGATTAGATAAATTAAAATTTGGTGATAATATGTAATTATATTCCAATCTTGATATATGGATATAAATTGTTTAATTAGAGAATTAACGATAAATTAAATAATGACCACCCAAATATTTAGGAATATCAAATTGATTTTGAATAACTTTTTCCTGCATGATTTTTCTGTATAATTCAATCCTTTCATCAGACAATGTTCCAATTAGACATAGAGCATGGAATTAATGTCTTCTCTATTTGAGTCCAATAATATTAGTTCTCCACCTTTAGCTATTGATTTAAATAATGAATTTTATAAACTATCTACAAAACGTCATTCCATCTTGGCTAAGGATTTCCCTTATCATTACTATTTAAGAATAGAAGAACAATCTCCCTAATTACTTTAGGTGATGAATCCCATCTTGATTACTATACTACCTCCATATAGTAGCATAAACTACCTCCATATAGTTCATGCTACATCTAGTGACTGCCAATTGAACTATCTATGATTATAGTAGGTCATAAGTAGTATCAAAATATAGTAATCTTTATACAAGATAACTTTAGAGACCTTAATTCAAAAGATCAATTATACAATTATCACAATGAGAATTTTCATAACAATACAAGTAAAGTTCCAAATGGATTTCTCATATAGGGTCAATTTAGTGAACTTATTCTCTAACAAGCACCTATATGTTTGTTTAAGTATATTCATACTTTAGCCTATAAGATCAACTACCTCCTTCATAAGGAAAAACATAACTTGTGCTCTCTTATATTAATGTCTAGTCTTGATAAAATAATGAAAAGGAATAATTTAGGGATAATACATAAATATAATATATGATAATTATAACCTCATCATAATTGCATTTGGAATGTATGATTATCCCATAGACTTTAACATATATATCTAATATGTATAAAATAAATAATTTTTTAAAATTATTTTGTTGCTTAATTACACCTAAATAGATTGACTCTATAACATAAACTGACAATCTCTCACTTGCACTGAGCCAATCATGTAAGTATCATATACCATACCACCATATGACGATCATGCTACTGTTGGGACAATGGCTTAAAGTGAGAATTCTATAAGATTCTTTATAGTGAGCACTTGTTTAAATTGTACGAATTTCATTCTAATTAAGAAAATTTTGCCTAAATACATCATTAGATCTTTGATGAGACCTTAGCTCTTTTTACATGCCCAATGGCTTTAACGGTTCATAGTATATTACTATCTTAAACAATACAAGTAACTATATTAAGTTCACTAAAGAACTTATTGATCTAATTAATCATTTCTATTAAATGAAAAATATATTATGGCTTAATTAGTAACAATTGCTACATTGGAACCTTTCCAATCTTAAATGATATCGTTTTAAGTAAAATAAACCTTTAATTAGGACTTACTTCTAACATTAATATCCAGATAAATATGAACTCAAATATCAATTCATATATATAATAATGTATATCTTTAATACTTCATAAGTATCAGATATCTCAAATACTAAACATCTTTAGTACATTTTCTATGTATTTGGACTTAGAATAGATTCCAATATATCTCTATAGATCTATCTGCCATAATTAGTTTGTTACCTTTTCATATCTATCAAGATTTGTTATTTGATAACTATATTTTTAACAATTGAAAATTAGAATTGTTGTGTTCTATGAGTAATATGTCTTTACATACTCTCACTGAAGAGGAAAAATATACTCCCATTAACCTTCTTATAAACATAATATATGCACAGACATCTCTAAACCAAGTTATTTGAATTTATTATGAAAGTGAATCCTTCAATGTCACGTAGTCTTTCAACTATATGTCAAATGTATCAACAAAGGCACTAGTTCCAATTGGATGTACTATTATGAAATTTGAACTTTTCAAATTTGAAGTTATTCCCATTACTTATCTTGCGAACCATTCTCCTATAAGTATATATTGAAACAAAGAATTTGCTTAATAGGTTTGTACGATTATATCCAACCTTTTGGATGTCTTATAACCTTTTTTTTACTCAATTTAGTTCTAAACTTAATAGATAATTTATGCTTCAACTAAGCATCACATCCTTGAATCATTAACTTTGACTTTTTCAAAGACTTAGAATTTCATATCTAATATGAAATCTTGGTAAATGATTCAATTTGAATTATTGAAGGTAAGTCATTGTACTTAGCCATATCTATAGGAAAAATAATATTGCATCAAACAATATCTCACATTGTATTTTTCTTTTTACATATTCTATACTCTTACGTATTAAAGGGATAAGGAAAGGGGACCCTTTCTTCCTTTACCTTTTCACTCTTTGTATAGAGGTTCTTTATATAATCATTCAAATCATCATCAACAATAAGAGCAATTTTAGGTACTATAAGAAGTATGATTTGTTAGAAATATCTCATTTAAATCTTGCAGATGATCTTCTTCTCTTTTTTGGTGCAAATATTACTTCTAACTCCTATCTTCTAAAGTCATTTGAGGAATTCAACAAGTTATCTAATCTTGTCATCAACAAGGAACTTCATAATGGTTTCCCAAGATAGTTCTCACATAACTTCTAAATTGAGTGATCTGTCGGTTTTATCACTTAGATACCCTTCCTTTATCTACTTAGGGGTCCTTATAACTTCAAGTAGAATCTCCTACATTAATTTTCAACCATTATTTGATATGATTATAATGAGAATAGGGAGTTGGACAAACTAAAGCCTTTAATTCGTAAGAAGACTTCAACTTATTGTCTATACTCTTAGTAACCTTTATATCTACTGGTCTACTCATCTTTTTTTTAAAAAAATGTTTTATAGGTACATTGAAAAAATATTTAGAGATGTTTTTTGGACAGGGATTTGTTGTATAAAACCTTTTGTTAAAATGAGTTAGAGGAGCTCTTGTTTGCTAAGGAATGAAATGGGCTTAGGAATCTTACTTATGCAGCTTGTGAACAAGACTTTCCTTGCTAAGAGTACATAGAAAATTGGTCATGAGAAGGACTCTTTATGGGTGAAATAACTTCATAAATATTACTTACAAAGTAAAAGCTTTTGGATGGTCAAGCTAAGATAAGATTCCTCCTTAAGTATGGTACATATTTTAAAACTGAGAGATATTTTCCAATATTCAAATAAGTTCTCTATTGTTAATAGGGCTAATATATGGCTTTGGAGTTTGTAGACACTTTTAGGCCTATTCACAAAAAGGTCTTGTAGAGATTTACTTAGAAGCGATACCCCAAGGGTTAATTAGTATAATTTGGTTTAAAACATATATCTAACTCCAAAAGTTTCATTTGTGTTATGGATAATTGTGACACAATGTTTGACCACTTTGGAGAGGGTTAATGGAATCCTCATATTAACATTACATGCAAATTGTGCAATTTGATCATGAATCTATACATTACCTATTTTTTTTTATTGTTCCCTCTCTAGGCAGCTTTGGAATATTGTACTAGAAAATGTGGAGCTACTTGTAGAGCAAATGAACGACATATTATAGTCCAATAGGTCTTATACCTCTAACCCTTAAGAAAGGACAGCGTTAAATTCTTCTAAATGTAATTTGGTTGCGAAGTGTATTCCATATAATGTGAAAGAAATCAAACAATATATAAGAACATGGTTGAAGACATTAACCTAGTACTACTAAGAAATATAATGATGATAAGGGAAATGACTTTGATTCAAAAAGCTTGCTTAACTCTTTCACCAAGATTTTCCTCTAAATTAAACCTCTAAGAGTGATGTATCATTCATAACCTATTAGATCTCTTATGAGTTTGGATGTTCTAATGTATCATCCCATGTTCGGGGCTAGACCTCAGAATAGTGAATTAAGTGTACTGTGAGAAATTAGAAGTGCATTGCATGCTCATGTATCATTGTATATTTACAAACATGTGAATATTTATTTATGAGACATTAAAAAAATTGTACATGCATTCATTGACATTTTGAGGGTATAAATGATTTATAGATGTGATTAAAATAAGAATTGTGGTTTTTGTGTATTTTGGAGAGTCATATTATTATTTCAAAAGTTTTGGTGAATTTTAGAAATTTTCAAAAAATTTGGGGTATTTTGGACTAAGAAAATATAAAAATTAAGTGACATATGGAAGAGTGAAATGTGGCAGCCTTGTATGTTGACTCATGGCCCAAATGCAAGGGACACACGTAGTTAAGTGTGTTGCTAGAAACAAAATTGCTGAAGCTTGATGTTATACTTTTCATCTTTTATTCTTCACCGAAATAGCTCCTTTACCAAAACTCTTCTCCTGTTCACTCACCGAAACATCAAGTGTTTAATTTTTTTTGTGCTATTGATTCACTCTGACCTACTGGAGACTTTGTGAACCAAGTAAGTGATTTTTGCTGATGTTCTAATATTGTAAATGAATGCATGCCTGAGTTGTTGTAGGAAGAAGCAATTCGGTGATGAGAGTAATGGATGATTATGCTTGAATTTTGAATTTTGGATTTTGGTTTGTTGCTAGTTGTTGAGCTGAAAGGAGAGTAAGAAAGTTGGTTTATGCAATGGATGTAGTAGTTATGAAGTGTTAAAGTAGGAATCAAATATGGGTTTTCGGCAATGAAGATCTACATTTTAGAGAGAGAAAAGGTGATGGTTTGCATGTGTGAGTTTATGAACTAGAGTATTTTACTGAACAACTTTAAGTCATTTGGTTATAACCTTTTCTTCTGTCCTCCAAATGACTTGAAACTAGAATCAATAGATTCTTAATACATTTTTCTTTCTCTCTATAAAAAGTAAGAGCTATCTAAATTGATTTAAAAATGATTGATAGGATGAAAGTGTGGAAGTTTGTTGGAATGTTATGAACTGGAGAATTTTCATGAACATGCTTCGATATTCTGATTATAACTTGACATGTAGATTTTTAAATGAGTTGATTCTTAATTCATAATAAACTAGAGACATATGTACAACTTTCACAAATAAGTCAAATTTTAATTTTATCTCTAAGACATTCAAAATTGGCATGAAATTGAGTTTTGGCTTAAGCTATAGCACTACCAGGGACAGAAATCATGTCCTCTTGTTATTCAATAAATTGTATTGATGTGGATAGAATTAGGCTAAGGAGCTACACCAAAGTTGTAGCTTATTCTCTTGGCTTTAAATTGGTATGAAGTTTGAGATTTTTTGATATTGGAATTGAGAGATATGGGTTGTACAACTTGAATTCATGATCATTCATTAACTAAAATTTCAAATGTACACAGTCTATGGTATTGTAAGCATAACTCATAGAATAATGAACCAAATTGAATGTTCTTGTTATCAATAGGACTTAAATAGGAGAATAATTTGTTAGAAGGAACTGTTATCAAATTCCTTCCTTTTCTTGATGAAAATAATTGTGCAAAATGGACCCAAAAGTTTACCTTTAAACAAATCTAAGTTAATCAATTGAATGTGGATATCTGAATGATTTTTGTGAGAAGATTAATGATAAGAAACTCGGAATTGTCATGAACATACATTGTACATGTTCAGTATACATGAATGTGCATTAATGAATACATAATTGTGCAATATTGTGATATGTGTATGTATTATGTGTATAGAGGAGTGCATTGAATGACAACATCCAGACATTGCCGGTATTTCAAGGCAATAGCTATTTGGTGCATACTGTGACTAACCTAAGATGGTCTTACCTTCTTGTTTTGTATATTACTGAATTGTACTGAACTGTATTATTATCTTATTGAACTGTACTGAAATGTGTTGATCGTGTATTGGATTCTGAACAATATTTATCTGAGGCATTTTGATACGTGGAAATGATATTGGAAGTGTTGTTTAAATGTGAATGCGACTGACTAAATGATTTCTTAATTCTCAACTAAAAAGTTAAATGCTAGACCTAGTCCGATGACTATTGCTACTATGACTGATACTGTAACTATTAAACTATCATAATACTGGCAAAAGAAAGTGATTGAATTTGATTACTGAATTGTGACATGCATTTCATTCCAATGCATGTAATATAAAGGAGTTGTGACTGAAGTTGCCATTGATACTATTACTAATAAGTGCTTTAAGCTCCTATATATGTGGTTTGAGCCTATGGCTCACTGTGATTAATAAGCCCTATATCCATATTGGGTAAGGGACATATTGACTTACTGAGCCTGATAATTCAGGATAGTATAAAAGCACACAGCCACAACAATATAAAAATGAATGTGAGTCTCATACATATCACATCCGCATAAAATTTGAATTTATTGAATGATTTGTAAAGTTGTGTGAATGTTGTTATATGATTAAATTGTTTAAATGAGAAATCTTTTATCTGTGATAGTATTTGATACTTGTCAACTGGATTTGAACTGCATGATTACATGCTATAATTGATTTTTTATGACATGAGTGAACCATCGAGGATGGTTACTCTGCTGAGCTTGCAAAACTCATCAAAATTGCACCATTGCTTTTCAAGTTTAAGAGTGAGACGACTTAGCTTCTAAAACTTCATAGAAGCATATTTTGTGCAACTATTACAGTCATGTTTGGGTCAAAGGCTCAGTTAGGATTGAGGACTTAGTTGTTTCTTCCATGTTTATTGTATTTGGTGTGTACTGAGTTGTTTATACTCATAGGTATTGTATTATATGAAATAATGTAAATTATGATTTTTGATATAATATGACAACGTTTTGGGTTTTAAAAAATTTGTGATTGATGGCTTAGTTTATGATGCCATGTTATGTTTAATGAAGATGAGATAGTTAATATGTCATTTTTATCAGGCATGTACACGTGTATCCGATAGATGCATATGCATATGTCAGATGGGAATGGGGTGTGATATTTTTGGTATCAGAGTTGGCTCCATAGGGATATGTGGTAATGTTAAGTATGAAATGTTGTGGAAATGCAGATGGTAATTGAAGTTATTATATATTATAGGTTATCCAACGTAGGTGATCAAATGGAACACTTTGTTAACCTGAGATCGGAAGGAGCCAGTAGGGAGTCGTCAGTATCTCGACCTGAGTGAGTGCCTCCAAGAATTCCTGAGAGAAGGGAAAGGAGAAATGACAAACTACAAAAACAGGGAGTTATAGATTTCTATGGTAGTACAGACCCTGTAGAAGCTAAGGGATGGTTAGAGCAGATAGAATGAGTATTTGATCAGATATACTGTGAGTCGGACGAGAGGTTTGACTATGACATTTCCTTTCTACAAGGCCCAGCTAATCAATAGTAGAAGACTGTTTCCAACAGTTCCACCAAGCCTTGCACTTTGACTTGGGAAAATTTTATGAGGGTTTTCAGAGAAAGTTATATGCCCCAGGTATACATGGATAGGAAGATGAAGGAGTTCATGGATCTGAAACAGGGTGGAATGTCTGTAGCAGATTATAAGATCAAATTTAATGAGCTGATGAGGTATGCTTTTGTCTTGATTCCTAGTGAGGCAGATAAATTCAGGATATTTGAAGATGATCTGAACATGGAGATTCGGACAAGGCTAGCTCTTACTAACCTGAGTAGTTTCACTAAGATCAGAGCAGCTTCAATCTGAATGGAGCAATTGTTGAGGGACAGTTAGTCTGAGTAGAGATCAGAAACTGGTCAGAAGAGGCCCAGTGAGTCTCAGGGTGGTTCTAACAGAAGGTTCAATAAACGTCAGACTTGAGCATTCAGACCACTAGCTGGATCTAGACAGTTAGGATTCAGAGAAAGGGGTGGTTTCACTCAGACTGGGAACAATAGAGATGCAACAAGGAGCTGGGTCAACTATTCAATCAAATAATATTGAGCATGTTTCCCGTCTCTTTTCGAGAAAGAAGTGGGTTATTTCTTTGCAAAATTGTGCTCAATTTCATTTGTGGCAATTCCGCCAAGATCTTTTCGTTAGCTGGGGGAATAATCCGCACGAATCATATTTTTTGAGGAACATATCGAGAGATAATTAGATTTGGTTAGACAATGTGTGGTTGGTAAACAAGGATCGGTTTTTTAGGAATATATCGTCAATCTATTTTCTTTTTTGTCAAACCAAAAAAGATTTTGGAGATTGTGTAATGCTTACTTTAAAACTATTTGTTTACACAGTAGTGATATTTTTTGTTTCTCTCTTCATCTTTGGATTTTTATCTAATGATCGAGGGCGCAATCCGGGACGTGAAGAATAAAAAATAAAATCTTTTCCTTGCTTGATTTTTGAATGTTCTGAGCATTTTATTTATTCTACATCTTTATATATTAAATAAATAAATATATTAAATAAAGCAAAAAGGTTAGATAAATTTGAAAAAAAAACTAAGTCATCAACAGAATCGGAAAGAGAGGGATTCGAACATCAGGTCAGTTGCTAACTTGTCAGTATTGTGGGAATAAACCTAGTGGTGTATAATGGAGATTGAGAGGAGCCTGTATTCATTGTGGCTCATATGATCATTAGATCAGAGATTGTACATTGATTTTTGGAGTAGAGTTTGGTGGGAGAGGGAGTGGAGTAATAGAACCTATTATTCAGCAGAGCCGAGCCAGTGGGACTGGACAGAGAGATTGTGGCAGAGGTAGGATGAGTTCTAGAAGTGTTACTGGGAGGACTGAGGTGTGAAGCAATTAGCCATAGTCTCAAGCCAGAGTTTATTCCATGACAAGATAGGAGGCTTAGGATTCTCCATATGTCATCGCAGGTGTGTTATCATTATTTACTTTTGAGGTTTATGCATTGCTAGATCCTGGATCGACACATTCATTTATCACACTGCACATGAAATCTAGATTGCATTGTGATAAAAAGTTCTTAAGATGTGGATTTGAGGTGAGTATACCAATTGGTAGTACTACCATGATTGGGGAGGCCTGTAAGAAGTGTCTGATTCGAATTGACCAGGCAGAGTTAGTAGCAGATTTGATTGTTTTATACTTGAAGGAGATGGATGTTATGTTAGGTATGGATTGGCTCACTATTCATAGAGCTATCATGAACTGTTATACGAAGAAAGTGATTTTAGAGTCTCCTGATAAACCGAGAGCAATATTCAGAGGCATTAGCTAAGCAGTGCCAACTATACTGATTTCATTTATTAATGCTTTGACGTTAATGTATGGCGGATGTGACACCGACGACGTGATTGATACTCGAGTTGAACATAGTGTACATGAAATTCATGTGGTTAAGGAATTCCTGGACATGTTTCATGTTGAATTACTTGGTTTGCCTCTAGATTAGGAAAAAGAGTTCACAATTGATTTAGTTCTAGGTACTGCTCCTATATCCATTCCTCCATATAGGATGGCACCTGTGGGACTAAAGGAGTTGAAGGTTCAGTTGCAGGAGTTGCTCGAGCCTAGTGTTTCACCTTCTGGCACTCTGGTGTTGTTTGTGAAGAAGAAGGATGATATTTTGAGGTTGTGCATTGATTATAGGCAAATTAACTAGGTTACAGTGAAGAATAAATACCTATTGTCTAGAATCGATGACTTATTTGATCAATTGCAGGGACCTCGAGTATTCACTAAGCTTGATTTGAGATCGGGGTATTATCAGCTAAAGATAATAGAGGCTGATGCACCAAAAAGTGCTTTTAGATGTAGGTGTGGACATTTTGAGTTCTTAGTAATGCCATTTAGGTTGACTAATGCCGCAGCTGTATTTATGGCATTGATGAATAAGGTGTTTCAGCCCTACCTAGATTGTTTTGTAATTGTGTTCATTGACGATATTTTGGTGTATTCAAAAAGTAGTGAAGAACATGCTGAGCATCTAATAATAATTTTGTAGATTATGAGAGAAAAACAATTGTATGTCAAATTCAGTAAATGTGAATTTTGGCTAAATCTGGTGGTATTTCTGGGTCATATAGTAACGAGGCATGGAATTTAGGTAGGTCCAATGAAAATTGAGGCAGTAGACATAGAAAAATGTATCAGAGATCCGAAGTTTCCTCAGATTGGCTGGTTATTAATGGAATTTGTCGAGGAGTTTTCTTTAATCTTAGCCCATCTGACTAAACTTCTGAGGAAGAATGTGGCATTTAGATGGAATTACGAGTGCCAGAGAAGTTTTGAAGAGTTGAAACATCGGTTGACTACAGCATCAGTGTTGACTATTCCATCAGGATCTGGTGGATATGTAGTATACAGTGATGCGTCGCATCAGGGACTGGGATATATATTGATGCAACATGGTAATGTGATAGCCTATGCATCAAGACAATTAAGGTCTCATGAGATGAATTACCTAATATATGATTTAGATCTTTTAGCAATAGTCTTTGCTCTAAAAATTTTCTTATATAGCGAGACATTTCAGATATACACTGATCATAAGAGCTTGAAGTATCTGTTGAGCCAAAAAGAGTGAATATGAGGCAAAGGAGATGGGTAGAATTGTTAAAAGACTATGATTGCACAATTGAATATCATCCAGGAAAGGCTAATGTAGTGGTTGATGCTTTGAGTAGAAAGTCAAATACCAGTAGTTAAGAGCTTTGAATGTATAATTAAATCTAGAGCATAATGAAGCACTGAAAACTACAGTGAAACTGAGGCCAATGTTGCATGATCGGATTAGAATAGTATAGAGTAAAGATCTTGAAATGGTGAGATTGATTGAGATAGTTGAGAAGAATACAGATTCTGAGTTTGAATTTAGAGATTATACATTATAGATAAAGTAGAGACTATATGAGCCTAATGTTGATGATCTGAGGAAGGAAATTATAAAAGAAGCTCATATGGCTACTTATGTTATGCATCCTAGTACTATCAAGATGTATAATACACTGAAACAACATTTCTAGTGGCTTGGAATGAAAAAGCAAGTAGCGGAGTTTGCTTCTAAATGTATAACATGCCAGCTGGTTAAGGCTGAGCATAAGGCTCCAGTTGGAAAATTGCATTCATTGCCTATTCTGGAGTAAAAATGGGAACGAATTATTATGGATTTTATAATGGAATTACCTAAGACTCCGAGACAGAATGATGCAATATGGGTTATAGTGGACCGATTAACTAAATTAGCCCATTTCATACTAGTATGGGAGAATAATACATTATAATAGTTGACTCGGAGATATGTGATTGAGATTGTGAGACTGCATAGGATTCCAGTGTCTATTCTATCAGAAAGGGATCCCAAATTTACTTTGAAGTTTTGAAAGAGCTTACAGTCAGCTATAGGCACACAGTTGAACTTTAGTACAACATTTCATCCTCAGATAGACTGACAGAATGAGAGAACTATTAAGATTGTCAAGGATATGCTCACAGCATGTGTATTGGAGTTTCAGGGAGCTTAGGATCAGCACATAGCATTGATTGAGTTTGCTTATAACAATCATTATCATAGCAGCATTGGGATGGCACCATATAAGTTGTTATATGGCAGAAAATATCGATCGCCTCTATACTGAGATGAGGAAGGTTTAAGAATGATTGAAGGTCTAGAACTGATACAGGATACTGTAGAGAAGGTGAAATTGATTAGAAGTCGAATAAAAGTGACTCAAGATAGATAGAGAAGCTATGTGGATCAGCATAAAACGGATATGGAATATAATGTTGGAGACAGAGTCTTTCTAAAAGTGTTGCCTTGGCGTGGTGTACTGAGACTTGGTAAAAAGGGCAAGTTGAGCCCTAGATACATTGGTCCTTACGATATTCTTGAAAGAATTGGACCTTTGGCATATCGATTAGCCTTACCTGCTGAGTTGTCTCAGATACATGACGTATTCCATGTGAATATGCTCAGGAAATATAGGTCTAATCCAACATATGTGTTACCAACTCAAGATATTGAAGTTACTAGTAATATGAGGTATGTTGAGAAGCCAGTTCAGATAGCTGAGTATCAGATAAAATGATTAAGGAATCAGAAAATTCCAACGGTAAAAGCCCTGTGGCACAATCATTCGAGTAAAGAAGCAACGTGGGAAACTGATGAGCATATGAAGAAGCAATATGCCCACCTGTTTCCTCAATCAGGTAAGAATTTTGAGGATGAAATTTCTTAAAGAGAGGAGAATTGTAACATCCCATGTCAGGGGCTAGACTTTAGAATAGTGAATTGAGTGTACTGTGAGAAATTAGAAGTGCATTGCATGCTCATCTATCATTGTATATTCACACACATGTGTATATTTATTTTTGATACAATAAAAAATTGTACATGCATTCATTGACATTTTTCGAGTATAAATGATTTATAAATGTGATTAAAATGAGAATTGTGCTTTTTGTGTATTGAAAATTTATTTGGAGAGTCATATTATTATTTCAAAATTTTTGGTGAATTTTAGAAATTTTTGAAAAATTTAGGATATTTTAAACTAAAAAAATATAAAAATAAGTGACATATGGAAGAATAACATGTGGCAGTCTTACATGTTGACACATGGCCCACATGCAAGGGACATACATAGTTAAGTGTGTTGTTGGAAAGAAAATTGCTGAAGCTTGATGTTATGCTTTTCATCTTTTGTTCTTCACCGAAAAAACTCCTTTACCAAAACTCTTCTCTTGTTCACTCATCGAAACATCAAGTGTTGAATTTTTTTTGTGCTATTGATTTGCTCTCACTTGCTAGAGACTTTGTTGAACCATGTGATTTTTTTCCCTAATGTTCTAATATTGTAAATAAATGCATGCATGAGTTGTTATCGGAGGAAGCAATTCGACGATGAGAGTAATGGATGATTATGTTTGAATTTTGAATTTTGAATTTTGGATTTTGGTTTGTTGTGAGTTGTTGAGTTAAAAGAAGAGTAGGAAAGTTAGTTTATGCAATGGATGTAGTAGCTATGAAGTGTAAAAGTGGGAAACAAATCTGGGTTTTCGGTGAAGAAGATGAAGATCAACGTTTTAGAGAGAGAAAAGGTGATCGTTTGCATGTCTGAGTTTATGAACTAGAGTATTTTACTGAACAACTCTAAGGCTTTTGGCTATAACTTTTTCATCTGACCTCCAAATAACTTGAAACCTAAACCAATAGATTCCTAAGATATTTTTCTTTCTCTCCATAAAAATTTAGATTTATCTTAATTGATTTGAAAATGGTTGATAGGATGAAAATGTGGAAATTTGCTGAAATGTTATGAACTAGATAATTTTCATGAACATGCTTCTGTATTCTGATTATAACTTGATATGTAGATTTCTAAATGAATTTATTCTTGATTTAGATTAAAGTATAGATATGTTTCTACAACTTTAATGAAGAAGTCAAATTTTAATTCTGTCTCTAATACTTTCAAAATTGGCATGAAATTGAGTCTTGACTTAGACTATAGTACTACCAGGGACAGAAATCATGTCTTGTTGTTATTGAATAAACTATATTGATGTAGTCTGAATTAGGCTAAGATGTCTACACAAAATTGTAGCTTATTATCTTAGCTTTAAATTGGCATAAACTTTGTAATTTTTGGATATTGGAATTGAGAGATATGGGTTATACGACTTGAATGCATGATCATTCATTAGCCAAAATTTCAAATATACACAGTCTGTGGTATTATGAGCATAACTCATAGAATAATAAACCAAATTGAATGATCTTCATATCAATAGAGACTTAATACATAGCAGAATAATTGTTTAGAAGGAAGTATTACGAAATTCCTTCACTTTCCTGATGCAAATAATTGTGGAAAATGGACCCAAAAGTGTACCTTTAAACAAATCTGAGTTAATCAATTGAATGTGGATATCCGAATGATTTTTGTGAGAAGATTAATGATAAGAAACCCTGAATTGTCATGAGCATGCATTGTACATATTCAGTATACATCAATGTACATTAATGAATACATAATTGTGCAATATTGTGATAATTGAACGACAACATCCAGTGTAACATCCCATCCCCGATGGGAAGGGTAAAATGGTAATTTGGAATGGGATATGAGTGTGTGAACATATCTCGGCATGGTCATGCCTAATATGGCCTCCATATATGCATAAATTGTAATTTTTGTATATGCACATGTTTGTACATGCAT
>JANVCQ010000230.1:10700430-10717456 GCA_025531925.1 Erythroxylum plowmanianum
GGGGGTATGAGCACGTTTTAGCTCATTAAGTATATCTTGAGGTGTAAAAAAAAAAAAACCCCGATGGAGATGATTCTTGATTCAATGCAAATTAAAGACTTAGAGGTATGATTCCCTTGATGAGGTCAAGTTGAGAATTTGGTGTTGGATAAGTGTGGGCACACCACATTAGGGAAATGTTGATCATGATCCTACAGGGTAATAAGCTAAAGGTTTAGGACTCCGGATGTTGGGCTCTGGAAACGGGGTCCAATAGTTGTTGAATGGATAAGAATGTGTTGCTTTAGTTAAGGAAGTGAAGTTGAGATGAATTTCAAGTTTTCACATGGATAAGATTTGTGTTCTAACTTCCATGAAAAATCTAGAATAATCTAGAAAAAATTAGCCAAAGTTGCCTTCATGAAAGTTGTATTTCGTCTTTCTAGCTTTCCAATGTTATAAAGTATGCGATTTTTAGATGTGGGAGTTGAAAGATGTGAAATTTTGAAGTTTGGGTGCTGTCTAGGATGGCCAATTTTTGGAACAGAAACTTTGAGTGAAATTTTGACCGTCATAAGGGTAAAAATTGCTCATAAGGTCTTCATGAAGGTGGAAGTTTATTTTTTACTTTTCATTGATATAAAGTATGACATTTTTGGACAATGGAGTATAAAGTTATGATGTTTAGAAGTTCTGTTACTGTTTAGGATGACTTTTTCCAGGCAGCCAATTTGAAGTAGATTTTGACTCTATTAGAGGCCAAATTGGTTTTTAAGTCCCTCATGGAAGTTGTAGAGCTTCTTTTTAACTTTCCATTGATACTAAATTTGCAAATTTTGGAATTTTGAGTCAAAAGATATAAAGTTTAGAAGTTAGGTAGTCGAAAAAAAAAAGAAAAAGTCGCAGCGTCCTCGCGTGCGTCGCGAGGGCTACGCTGCGCTCTCACACTGGTCGCGAGGGCGACTCAACCCTCTTCCATTCCTTTGCTTATAACTTTTCTGTTCGACCTCCGATTGACACGATTTTTGAAGAATTGGATTTATAAGACATTTCTTTACCTCTCCATAAAAATGTTTAGGTTTTGATACTAAATTGAAAAAGATTGATTGAATCAAAGTGAGAGGATCGGTTAAAAGAGTATGAGTTGGATATGTTTCTGAATATGATTCAGTATTTTGGAGATATCTTGAGCTATAGAGCTCAGAATGAGGTGGTTCTTATTTCTAAAGAAGCTAGAGACATGAAGATACAATTCATCTGAAGGACTTGAATTTCAATTCAGTCTTTAAGACTTTCAATTTCTGGACTGAATTTGGATATAGCGAATAGTCTCAGTTTAGTAATACTCCGAAAGTGTTTGGGCCATAACTTTTAGAGTTCTAAACCAAATCGAATATTTTTGGTGTCATTAGAAACTTAATGAAAGGAGGAACAAATATTATGAAGAAGTCTTTTTGAAATTCCTTTTTGAGATGTTCCAAAATCTGTTCGAAAGTAAATGAGACGAATACTTTTGTTGACGTTTGGCTTGGTATAGGTGCATACCATTTTGAAGAAGGTAATAGTGATTCTTGTGATTCCGCTGTGTGAGTTCGCCCTTTGTGGCTTAAGATGTTATGAGAATGATGAGGAACCGATGATGGCTAATGAAAGTACTTTGAAGTAACTCTATAAGGAAATCCGCTCACGCTTTATAAGGGTTAAATGAATTAACCCTACAGGGTAAGACGTACATGTTTTATATTTTCGAAGAGTGTGGAAAAAAATACTAAGGAGAAATGAAGAAGATCACATTTCATGATTTCGCAAGCATTGGATTCTGGATCAAGTGGGATCTAACAATACATTTCATTCCAATGCATGTATTATAAAAGAGTTGCGACTGATGTCGCTACTGATACTGTTACTGATAAGAGCTATAAGCACCTGCATATGTGGTTTGAGCCTATAGCTCACTGTGATTAATGAGCCCTATATCCATATTGGGTAAGGGACAGATTGACTGACTGAGCCTAGTAATTAGGGATACTATAAAAGTACACAGTCACAAAAATATAAAAATGAATGTGAGTCTTATAAATATCGCATCCGCATATAATTTGAATTTATTGAATGATTTGGAAAGCTGTGTGAATGTTGTTATATGATGAAACTGTTTAACTAAGAAATGTTTTATCTGTGATAGTATTTGATACTTGTCAAGTGGATTTAAACTGTATGATTACATGTTATAATTGGTTTTTTTATGACATGAGTGAACTATAGAGGATGGTTACTCTGCTGAGTTCACAAAACTCATCAAAATTGCACCGTTACTTTTCAGGCTCGAGAGTTAGACGACTAGCTTCTAAGACTCCATAAAAGCATATTTTGTGCAACTATTATAGTCAAATTTGGCTCAAAGGTCAATCAGTTGGGATTCAGGACATAGTTGTTTCTTCCATGTTTATTGTATTCGGTGTGTACTGAGTTGTTTATGCTCATAGGATAATGTTGTAAAACATGGATGGTATTGTATTATATGAAACAATGTAAATTATGGTTTTTATATAATATGATAAAATTGGGTTTTAGAAAATGTGTGATTGATGGTTTAGTTTATGATGCCATGTCATGTACAGTGAACATAAGATAGTTAACATGTCATTTTTGTCAGGCATGTACACGTGTATCCGATAGACGTACATGCAAATGTCAGATGGGAATGGGGTATTACATCTAAATCCTTTTTTAATTATTGCTTCTTGTATCTAAGGCTCACTAGTCTGAAGCTTACTTATAAGTTAGTTTTGCTCTCTATTCATAAGTTTCCTTTTAGTTGGTCATAATTTTGTTTTTATTTTTGAGACTAAAATCTTTGCTTCTTGGGGCTATAATCCACTTGTAATGGTTGGATTTACCTTGTTCTAATATATTCTTTAATTTTTTAAAAAGTAATTATGACATCTCTTTTGATCATTGACTTTAGTATCAAGTTTAATTAGTCTTCTTTCTTTACAAAATTCATTTCTTAAAACTATGATCTATGAATAGAAGACAAGAATAATTAAAATAGTTTTAATCCATTCAATTGTTTTGTTAACTAAATGGCAAAGTATTTAACTATTTTAACATATTCATAATGACTTTAAAAGTTTACTTACCTTTGATTGAATTCTTTCATTTTAATATTCATAATATTAGATAGAAATCATATTACACAAACATTCAAGGCTATTCCAATTTTTTATATGAATTAAGTAAAAAATATTCAATATAGTATATAGAAATCACATTACATGAGCATTCATAAGGATTATAACAATATTTAAGTTTAACGAAAAAGATAAAGAGCTCCTTTATAGATTTAAGTAACTTAAAAGATTTGTAATCTTTAAAATTCTTGAAAAACTCCTTTTGATTTTTAATTTTTGGAAAAACTCATCGAGAAAACATCACATGTGGATCAATCAAATGTTGTTAATATGAGGACAATAATTTTTTATAACTATAATAATGTATTGGTTTGGGTTAGGTTTTACTGGTTTAAGTCAGATTTAAGAGCTGAGTTAAATCATAAGATCAATAATATTATATTAGTCCATATTTAGTATTCAAACCATGGGTATATCATTATTATTATTTAATTAAAGTCTAAAAGAAGGAGGTTTTTTGAAAAATTGAAATCTACAAAGATTTTGTTAAGAATTTTATAGATTAGAGTTTTTGAATTTATGTAAACTATTGGGGAACTATGTATATTTTATCATTTATTTTAATTGAGGAATATAATTTTTTTAAAATCTATACTAGCATTAAATCAATTGTTTAATTTCTAGATATTATAGGAGTTCATTTATTAATTATCTGATTAGTTTCCTATTTAATTTTTAAAAATAATTTGAATAATAACAAATTTCATAGGTTAAGATCTAGTTTGAATTGACAACAAATCTTACAAATTAAGGTAATTATGTATTTAGAATATTTCATTGACTATTAGTTATGATTGAGAAACTAATCCAATCTTATATTATACTTGATTATATGCCTCATTTTTATTCAATGGAATTAAGTCATTATTTCCAATCTTTCCATGGTATTAGATAGACCATATTCTTTCTCTCCTCTTCTCTCTCTCACACAATTCTCTAAGATTTTCTTTAACCATAATGGCTTATGGCTTATGAATACACCTCTTCTAATGCTTATAACATGATTCAAGTATATCCAGGAACTACATAATCCTTTTATCATCATCAAAACTTTAAAGACCATAAAATTGACCCCCATTAACTACATCACGTAGAGCCTCCTAATCTAAAGAATATTATAAGGATATGATTTTAATGGGTTCTTTGATGGTTGTCTTTCATATCTCATATCAACTATCACTACTAAATTATAACCCAACTCCAAAATTCAAACTACACAATATGGAAGCATTAAGATCATTTTCTCTTTAGTGCACTCCTTGGTGTAATGCTAGGGTCATCTTCTTTTTAATGCACTCCATTGTGTAATGCTAGGATCATGTTCCCTTTAGTGCACTCTTTAGTGAAATCTCTTTTTTACCAATTTAAACTCTTTTTAGTTACACTGATACAGATTAAGAGGCATGGAAAACTTTTGAAAATAACTATGCCAGACCATCATATGGTCACACAAAACAAATCAAGGACTAATCTAACAATTATGTCAAAGGTCTAATTCAAAAGCCTAATGATACTACTACTAGCCACACAACCCATCCAAAAGTCTATATCTTATAATTGAAACCCCATCATCCAGTTAACTAGAATAGCCTAATGATACTACTACTAGCCACACAACCAATCTTCTCCTTCCTTACTACTCTCTTTGGATCCCTTTCCTCCAAACCTACCTACTGAGACACATACAGTGACCTCTAGTGTTAAAAAAATTTTATAAACCTATAAAAAACTTATCTTACCATTATCATCAACTCAAATAATTAACCGAGTTGCACATAGTGATCTAAGACCTTAAAAATCTAAAATGGTGTTAAGTTATGTTTAAGAAGTCTATGAATGATGGATATAGGAACTTATCCTATAAGATTCATCACAAAATCTTATTGGCTTTAAATCATTTTTAGAATTCAAATTTACTTGATGACTCTATTAGTATGTATAAAACATGACTATTTCCTAAAGAATCCCCTTAACTTCCTAGTTTTGATTATTGTGAAGTATTTATCTCAGTTATCAAACCTACCAATATTCACTTATTTCTAAGTCTTCCCATTAGTTGTACGTGATCTATTTGGTAACTTAATGTTAATAATGCCTTTTTATAAGGTTATATCTTTATGAAGATGTTTATATAACAAAGCTACTAGATTTTATTAATAATGGAAATCCCACATATATCTGTAAGTTATGCAAGGCCATTTAAGGTCTTAAACAAGAACCAAGAGCTTAGTATTATAAGCTATGAAAATTTCTTATAGCCTCTTACTTTACCAACTCGTATGTTGACGACATAATTATTACTAAATGCAATGTCATTGAAGTTTAATGATTTATTGATCTTCTTGAAAAAAATATTTTCCATAAAGAATCTTGGTGATTTGACTTACTTTCTTGGTGTTGAAGTTGCCATTACTCCCAATGGTTTACTTCTCTTTTAGAAAAAAGTGTATCACATATTTTCTTGCTATATACATATGACCGGGGTTAAACATGCCACCATTCATTTATGACAGAGCTAACACTAATATCTCTTTTTAGATTTGTATTAATAGATCCTTTTGAATATAGAACAATTGTTGGTGGTTTTTTATACTTATGCCTCACTCACTTTGACATTGCATATGATATTAAGAACGTCTCAATTTATGCATAGACTTATTACTAATCATTGGATTGATGTCTAGCACCTGCTTTGCTATCTTTTGGTATAATTGATCATGATCTTTCCTCATATTATCATACAACTTTATCTCTTCATGCCTTTTCAAATTTTGACTAGGGCAACTATAAAGATGACTAAACCTCCACCATACTTATATTGTTTATCTTGATAACAATTTGTGTTGTACAATTTGTCCATTTATTTTCCCGAATTAACCATTTGTTAATTAATTGGTCTAATTATTTTATTTTATGTTCAAAATAAATTATTTAAACGAAAAGAATTCATAAGAAAAATTGTAGGTAAACAAAATAGCTTAAAATTCAAAGCACAATATGATATGATTAATTACATGAAACCATCTAATTCAATATAAATAGCATCTATTATCATTTATTGTTAATGAGGATAGAAAGAGTAATGGAAGTTAAGAAATAATTTAAGCCGAATATAAGAAGTGAATGTCTACCAAGTATTATAAAAAAGTTTAATCAAAAGTGTACTATCACCTACAAAATAAGTAATTAAATATAAAATTATCTATAAATAATTTTGAAGCCTAACTAATTTTTCTCACCTAGTTCACTAACCAATTCAAGATTCCCGAAACCTTTTCCTTTTATGGCCTTCCACTTATTGTTCTTAACTCCCACCTTGTACCCTTGGTGGTTTTTACCATTAATAGTATAGATGTCCAAGCTTATCCTAACCCCTCTATCTCCTTATCCCTACCCAAGCTACGACATCAGCTCCTACCTTTGATTCTAACTAATGCTTCCCTTTTTTTTCCTGGCTCTGGTTTAACTGGGAAGTTAACTTTCCTTATAGAGAACCATTGTTAGAAGGTTACATGGAACAAAGTGGTAGTTGATGTAGCTTCCTTTGGTAAACTTCACTACATTGCCTCTATTGATCCAAAGGCCCTAATTACACCTATCCAGAAGTAGTGTAGATGGGAGGAAGGAAATGACAAGCCTCCCTAGTTGTTTACTTCCCTATAAATGCTTGTCATTTCTAGTAGTGCAATAATGGACAAATGCTAACTAGAGGAAAATTGGACTTCAAAATGTTATGGTTAATGAATATGATTTCTTAATCTTTAACTTTTCTTCAAATGAAAATGCTTAAAAGATAGGTTTGTGGCACATTTAGGGAAGGCCCTTATTTGTTAAAAAGTAGAGTACTTACATCTCCATAGACAAAACCAATTTGAGAACTGTACCTATATAGGATAAGTTTTACAAATTCCGAATAGAGTATTGTTCTTCAAAGGGTCTGAGTTACATCACTAGTTCCTTAGGGAGTCCTCTCAGTCTTGATGAGAACATGACTAAACTAGAAATAATTAGTTTGCTCATGTTTATGTTAAATTAGAGTAAGGAGTTTTTTTTTTGATGTTATCAAAATCATGAGGTCGAATGAGGTAGGACAGATAGTGGATGATTTAATCAAAGTTACTTATATAAGCCAAAGAAGAAAGACCAAGTGTTAGTTTGTAAATTTAATAACAAATAGCCTCAGAATACTAATAAAATGGGGTTAAACTTTAGATAGTTGAGAAAAGATCCCCTTTAGGTAATGATGCTCAGGGAAAAGGTACATCTTTTTCTTAGCAAATGAGAGAAGTAAAACCCCTTGATGAGGATTCTTAGATGAATAATGATATGATAGATGAAATAAATAATGATTCTCCTAGTAGAGGTGACTTAAAGTTGATAAATGCTCATTTGGAAACTGCATTGACACCTTATAACTTCACTAATTCTAGTAATACGAGTAGTGATAAAGGAGAACATGAACTACCAACACTCATCTGGAATCTCAAGGATCCTTATCTCTTTCACTAGATAGGAATGGCGTAAACATCTCATATAAAGTAACTTATACTTGCACTTCTGACCATAGTATTGGTAGGACCAAAACTATAAGAAAATAGAGGAAGAAAAGAGCTAGTACTCCCTATTCTCCATGAATCTGTTGGTTTATCATGTAAGAGGCTTAAATAATGTAAGAGGCTTAAATAACCCAAATAAATAGACAGATTTTAAGGGTTTCTTATACCTAAAGAAAACTTATTTTGTTAGTTTATTAGAAACCAAAACAAAGAAAGGATAATTCCAAAAAAGGTCTCCAATTTTTGAACAAGGAATATAACACTCTAAGTAACCAAGATGCTTCTTTTAATAAAGAATAATCATATCTTTTGATCCAATAATTTTTAAATTAAAAAGATGGTCCTTCTTTAATTAATTAATTCACTATGAAGTCCTTATCTTGCAAACTCAATCTCCACTACTCGTAACTATTATTTATGCTTCTGATTAGGAGTTCTATAAGAATCAATTATGGAATGATTTGGAATCACTGGGTGCAAACTCATCCTTTAGCTTCTAGCTAGATATTTAAATTGCATTATATCTCTTCTGGAAGCTCAAGGTTATAGAAAGAAAATGAAGATCAACCTAGATAAATTACCTCATCTAATAAGAGAATTAGAGCTAGCTCATTTATCATACATAGGTAGCCATTTTACCTAAAGTAAAAAATAGTTGTGGAACTAATTCCTACAGAAAAATAAAACTTAATAGAAGCATAGTGAATTTTTCTTGCTTATCAACTTACCCTCTCAGATTTGCTAACTTCGACAACTACCTTACCTTGGACCACATCTTAGTTGTTATTCAATTTAAAGATGCATGACAAAATATTAATTTAGATTCTTCAACTCTTTATTGAGGCATCCAAGTTTTAGAGAGGTAGTTCTTAAAGGCTTGAGTGTTTAAGTGAGAGGCTCACAAGCCTACATATGCATTCAAAAGTTCAAAGCCATTAAGTTAGAACTCATTAATATTAAGAAGAATAACACTGACTTGATGCTTTTAGATGAAAAAGAAGCACTTAATTCACTTAATAATTTCCATGAGAAACTTATAAGAATCCCTATCCTAATTTATCACTTAAAGAAAAGGAGATAATAGAGATGAGGAGGTATGTGTCTACATTATAAATTTATAATTCATAGTTGATGCAAACATCCATAATCTTATGGTTAAAAGAGTGGATAGGAACTCAAGGTACTACTATAATGTCATAGAATCTAGGAGAAATAGAAACATAATAGTTTTACTATGTAAATGTTAAAGGGAACGAGATAAAGGAAAGCCTCAAGAAGCTTGCTTATGAGCACTTTAAGAAGTTACTAAAGACCTACAATAATGAGCTACCTTTGTCTGATGAGCTTAGAAATCTACTTACTAGCTCTTGTCCTAGTTATATTTTTATCGAGCTGATTAAGGATGTAAAAGTTAAGGAATTTAAGGATACCTTGTTTTCTTCTCACTTAGATAAATCCCTAGGTCTAGATGACTTTAATACAAAGTTTTTTCATAACATAGAGGACTTAACTGGATAGTTGGTGATCAATGCAGTTGATGAATTCTTCAGGTTTGATATAATACTAACTAAACTCAATAAGACTTGCATATGTCTAGTTTTAAAGGTTTTTAATCCCTCATCTTTGAATGATTATAATCCTTTTGTTTGTTGAAATGCAGTGTATGGAATCATAGCAAAGGTTCTATAAAATAAATTAAAGTAACTTTTTCTTATAATCATAAGCTTATGGTAGATTGCATTTGGAATATTGGCGATAATGTTTCGATAGCTTAAAAATTATTTAAGAGCTACAACTCTAAGGATTCAATCAAAAAGTTGTGCTATGAAGATTGATTTTACTAAGCCTTTGACTCTCTAAATTTGAGCTTCATTTTAAATTCCTTTAAAGGTATATGCTTTCCTAACAATTTATTACTTGGATATAGAATTACATAACTTTTACTTTTTGTTCAACCCTAATGAATGGTGAACCTACCAAACTCTTCAAGGTTGAACGTGGTATGCAGTAAATTGACCCATTTTCATCATATTTATTTGTTATTAGTATGAAAATTCTCTCTGCGCTCACCAAACTTAATATCTTAAGAGAACCAAGCTTCAACTATCATTATAGTTGTAGTAAGCTTGGCATTTTTCACCTATCCTTTACAGATGCCCTACTTATATTATATGGAGTTACTCTTACTTCTATTAAGGTTCTAATTAATTCATTTGGGGCATTCAAAACCATCTTAAGTTTGTCATTCAACTATACAAAAAATTCCTTAAATCTATCTACAAGTACTAATCATAATACAAGTCTTCCAACTGCTTCTCAAGGATTAAAGTAATAATAACTTCCTTTTAAGTATCTTGGAGTCCCCATAAGCATAAGGAAACTTATAGTGTTAGAATTTTCCCATCTTTTGGACTTTATAAATAGAAGATTCAATAATTGGTGCAATAAACATTTAGGACTCTATAAATAGAAGATTTAATAATTTGTGCAATAAATATTTATCTTATGGAGGAAGAATACTAGTGATTTAAGTTCTGGGTAAGTTTTATAAATATTGGCATTCTCATTTCGCTTTACCAAAAGGAGTCTTTAAATTATTGACCAACTAATTAGGGAATTCCTTTAAAGTGGAAAAAGTAACAAAGCTAGATTCCCTAAGGTTAAGTGGTCTCCTATCTGCGTAGTAAATAGAACGAAGAATTAGGTATTACATTTGTTCGAGTGATGAGTAAAGTCATACTAGCCAAGAGACTTTAGATTCTTTGCAATGATAAAAACGAGTTATGGGCAAATAGATCCATTTGTAATTTCTAAAATATGAAAGTATCTGGAGTATGGCGGTGAAGCCCTACACCTTTTAGACATTGAGTCAAATTATTCTCACAAGGGACATGGTTTAGCCCTCTATTAATCATAAAATTGGAGACAAAAATAACACTTTTTAATAACTAAAATGACTTTAGACCTCTGATTTTTAGACTCTCAAAGCCCTATACATACTAAGGTTCATACTCTAGATAAGGACAATGATTGGTCATAACCTTTTTGCTCTATAAAGGGATTAATTGAAATCATTGATAATATGTCGAATTATGCCCTTAACTCTACCAAATAGGATTCTATCCTATGGTCTAAGGATAAATCATTAGAATTTACTACCAAGTCTTGTAAGACTTATATAGGTCTTTGGGATATGAAGACTTAAGACAAAATTTAGTGGAATATAACTATATGTCCTCATTCATTTATTTTCTAGTTGACAGTAAGTAGAAGACTTGGAACAAAGGATGCTCTCAAATTCCTCTTGTTTGACACCTTCTGTGTTCTATGCTTAAATGTAGGAAGATCTAGGCCACCTATATTTCATACATAACTACACTTTATTCCTTTGGAACATCTTTAATCTTTTTAGATCACTTTATAATGACATAAACAAGATAGGATACTATCCTGGGCTTCCCATAATTAACTCTATAACAAAGGTATTCAAAGACTATTTATGATGGATTTTGGTGCATTGGTGTAGTTCTTCTTGCGTGAAAGAAATAGTAGATTATTCAACAATGTGACATTCAATATGGAATCCAATTTACGAAGAATTTTATTTAAAATTAAAACAAAATCCATTTCTAGGAAAATTCCCAGTCACATAACCCGTGGAATATGTGATAGATGGTGCTTATGAATAAACCTATTTCCTTAATTTATTCTTAGCAAGGATGCTTGAGTTGTCCTCTCTTTAAGTTGTATTTATAGCTAAAGACATATTCTTAGCAAGGATGCTTGAGTTTCATCACTAAAGCTGCTTGCGGTGAACTGCCTCTTGTTGGGAACAAAGCACTGAATTTCGAGGCGAAGGCTGTTTATAACCAGGAGTTCACTAAGAATCATGAAGATGAAGGTGGAGAAAACACCGGAGCAGCTGGAGACTGAGCGGCGGCAGATAGCAGAACTTTTCCTTGCAGGGAATGAAGCATGGAGACAAGAATAAAAGATCTCTATGATATTTTGTTGTGGGAAAGATTAGAGAAACAACCTTCCTCTGGAACTGGCACTGTCCACTCTCAGGTAACGTCAAATCAAACACGGTCTCTTTTTCTTTTTTTGGAAAGTATTGCTTTCGTTGCCATTAGGTAACTATGGGCCTACGATGAGTGCACGACATGGTTCCACCAGGTAGTGTTATTCTCCGCCCTTTTACATTTTCCACTCTTCGGTTGGTTTGTGGCAACGGGGTCTTCACATCATAAGGTATGTCTAGTGAACTTTCTTTTCTTTCTTTTGGGCCACCATTTCTCGCGGTAAGAGGTGGCAAGGGCCAGCTACATTTCTGGGTGTTTTGTGCTTTCGTTTATGCCAGTGCGTTCTTATACTGTGCATTTTTACTCTTCATGCAATTTTTCTGTGGGTGTTGAGTCTATTATTTTCCATTTCTTAGTGTGGCTGGGTACCTTACGAGTTTGTGTTTCTCCCTATGTTCTCGTTTGTACTGGCCTGCTATTCTTGGCCACCTGCAACTCTGGGTTCTAGGTCCTAGCGTGGGAGCGTTCACGCTTGGTTCCAGTTTAGTTCGCTTGTTTTGAGTAGTTCCCTTCGACAAATGTATGTTCGCGACCTATCTCCACCGGAGAGGATCTTTTAGATTACATTCTTCACATTCTACGCAAGCTCTAGGTTCTTCCGCAACAGTGCGCTGGCTTTTTTATGTTTCTATCTCTATTTTTGTGCGAAGCAGTTTTTGCACGGGCTCCTGCATGCGGGAATGATTCCTTTTTTCAGATTATTAAAATCTGCCTTGTCGGAGTAAGGGATAGTATCGAAGCCGGTGGTGAAGAGGTAGCTGTTTTTATCGATTCTGGCATTTTTGGCGTCGAGAGTGGAAGCAGAAGCTTAACCTGCAACTCATAGGAGGGGAGGGGGGTCGCAGGTCTGCATGCACGACAGTCGATGTACACTCTCTCACGTCTTAGTCTCCTCACACATCAATCTTTTCTGTTTTCTCGTTCCTGACTACGTGTCGTTGTTTACAAGCAATTGTCAGCTGCTCCTGTAGATAGCCGTTGATACTCAGTTTTTTAGCCACCGTTTTTATGCTGCGAAAGTTCTTTCTTGCTCGTGTCGTTTATTTGGTGCTCCTTTCTTCCACTTTCCCTTCAAAATCTCCACCCTTGTACGTCGTAGCGACTTTCCTGGTCTTGCTCTTTCTTCAACTCTCTTTCTCGAACTCTCTGTAGCATTTTTTTTGTAACTTCATCATACTTATATTATCTCATTTGCATGTGGGTCCACCGGAAACAACCTCTCTACTATGTAGGGGTAAGGCTGCGTATTATCGGACCTCCCCAGACCCTGCTTCAGTGCGGGATTTCGAATTGGGTGATGATGATGATGAATTATTTATCTTCCAAAAAAAAATTAAAAGAATTTTTTATATTTTATATTTTTAATATTTTACTTTAATTAAAAATAAAATTTTTAAAAATGAGTTGACTTAGCTCAATATGAAAATAAAAAATTAATGAAGTTGTTTTAATAATAAATATGAAGAATCACTTATCATTTATTTTCATTTACTAGGAAACATACGTATGGAAATTTGAAAATTAATGAAGTTGTTTTAATAATAAATATGAAGAATCACTTACCATTTATTTTCATTTACTAGGAAACATACTTATGGAAATTTGTTATGATATTTTTTATGATTAATGCGATGAACAAATTAAATTGTGTTTTGTAGTTAATAAATCTCCAAAAGTGAGATTTTTAAAGAACTCATTATGGAGGGTTGAATCTAGTAGACAAGTGAACTTGTTTGGAATTTAGTTTAAAGAAAAGGAAAAATAGTATTTAGTAAAAGATAAAAAATGAAAATTTTAATTATATTTGAAAAACTTAATATGAATAAAATTATACTAGCAGCATTCCCACACGTTCCCTCGTGACCTTCTTTCCTTTGTAAAAGGAAAGTTGTGCAGGACAATTTTTCAATGTTTTGATGTTACCTTTGCCCAATATAAGAAATATCTTGCCGATCCCAAGATTAGGGATAATATCTTCCCTTAAATATTTATTGTTAACGAGCTAAACTTTAATTATTATATTGGTAATTATTACCGCATCATTATACGTGTTTTGAAAAAATATGCTTGATAATTTTTGGATAGAAAATTATGATTCACACATTCAAAGTGTACAAGAGACAAGGAATATATTACAAAGCAAAATAACCTTCTAACAAACCATACTCTACGGGTGTTCGGCCAACGAAATATCTAAATAAGCCTAAACTAAATGTACACCAAAGTATAATACAAATAAATGCAAGTCTCAATAATGCCTAACTTGTTCTCAAGAAGCTAAAATTGCGAGCGATCAAGAGGCTTAGTGAATAAGTCTATAGGTTGGACCTCAGTTCAGATATGACTGGTGCAGATCGTGCCTACTTGAACGTGCTGTCAGAAGCAGCGGTAGTCAATCTCAATATGTTTCGTGAGCTCATGAAACACTAGATGAGTTACAATATGAATGGTCGATAAACTATCGTCCTCGGATGATCAATTACTAAAGATGTCAATAAAGCATTGAGCCATAGGAGTTCACTTATAGCAGCGGTCATAGTCTGATACTCGACCTCAACCGAATAGTCTGACTAAGTGTGACTAAATAGCCATGATAGATTGTTATGTGATAGGGAAATTTGCCCAATTAGAATTGCAGAAAGCTCGAAGTTGCATGTTACAATCAACGTGAAGTAGTATCCCTAGACCGGGATTACCCTTAAGGTATCAAACAATGCATAACTTTGCATCTAAGTCTCCTCCCGTTGTGCCTGGGCAAATTGAGACAAAACATGTACCACATATGAAATCTCCGGTTGAGTAATCCTGAGATGAATCAACCTACCAACAAGTTGATGATACCCACTATCATCCTCAAGAAGTGGGCCCTTGGTTAAACCCAACCAATGGTTTTGCTCTAAAATGTCTCAGCTGGCTTACACCCAAAGAGGCTCGTCTCCAACAAAATATCTAACGTATATTTGTGTTGACATGAAAATAGTCCCTCCAGTGATCTCGTAACCTCAATACCTCGAAAATACTTCAAACTGTCGAGGTCCTTAATGTTAATATTGATTAAGATATGTCTTAAAAGAAAACAAGCTCTAGAATCACCACCCATCAAAATTGTTGGACCCTAGGTCTCAGTATTATTACAACGCGACAATATGAGACGACCAGGTAAAGATCATGTGAGAGGGAGGCTGAAAACTTCAAGTTGTAATGAGAATAACAGTGTCAGCATTACCAAACTTCGTCGCAGCAAAGTAAAATGTTTCACTGTGGTGAAACTATGGAATACTACTAAGGACCTTTCAGGAAAGGTTCGCCGCAGCCAAAGTCATTCCTTTACTGTGACGAAACCTTCAAATTAGCAACCTAAACCTGAACACCCAACAACATACAATTCTATTTCCAACAAAAAATTGACAACTCAAGAAAAGATAGATAAGAACATGTACAAAGGAAACTTCTTCAGCTCTTAATCTCATCACTAAAACAAAATGGAGTTTGAGCATAGCTTTAATTACATATCAATAGCCACATCAATAGCTTAATAAAAGTTACAAATGAATGTTCGTGTTTGATATGCTTATAAAGCTACTCAACAATAAAGTCAGACTAACTTCGTTACAAAAGAACGCTATCTTAGGGTTTTCCAAAGTCTTGCAAGGATTAATAACCTTCTTGCTTTGCACATGAGGAGTGAAAAATAATGGGTTGAGCTGTGAAGCTTAGTGGTTAATATATTTGTAGCTATTGGTAATGAGCACACAATCAAGCATATATATATATATATATCATTTTAATCAAACAACTAAATCATCAACAATTCTAGTTTAAAACTCATAATTAAAGATGTTAGCACATAAAACATATCATGTATATTCAACCATCAAAACATAACACTCAATTTCGTATCATGCTCTACAATTCAAAATGAAATGCACAAACATAATGGATTGAGAGTCCTATGGATCGAAATGGAGAAATAGAAGTTTACACCATAAACAAAATGAGTCCATTTCTTAGGTGCCACAAGTGGTTAGCTAGGAGAAGACTTTAAGTCAACATGCACATGACGAACAAAATGGTATCTCTCTCTTACCCAAACACAAGAAAATTTTTATGCTTAATTCATTTGATAACATGTTCATACTTCCATGCTTCTCATGCTTTTTTTTCCTCTTTTGATCAATACAAAATGTCGTAACATCTTTCAAGGAATAACATAGTAATGAATCATAATGCATTTTTCCAACAATCACAAAAATTCAAGCCATGCAATTAAGCATACAAACAAACAAGAAATTAGCCCATCATCACAATAACTACAAACATTTTACCCACCTAATTGCTTATAAATCTAACTCAAATTTGCCTTTCCTCTTGCTCTTGCATAGAATTTTCTTGGTTTCCTTCAAACAAACCAATTTCCATTCAAGCCAATATTCCAATAAAAAATTCGTAAAGCTTCAATAATCTATAAATAAATACAAATTGAGCTTTAGACTTAATCTACCCATAGTTTATCTAGGTTAACAAAACTAAAACCAAGTTTAAAGACCCACAAAAATCAAAATGGGTTCCTTGGTTCTCTTCTTTCTCCCTTTATTTCCAACACATACTCATTTCTCTAATTCCTTTTCTACCCAAGTAAGAAGAAAAGATGATGGGGATTACCTAGAATAAGTTGATTCCTCTTCCTTCTTCTTCTTTCTCCTTCTCCACGTTTTCTTCTTCTTTCCTAGCTTCTCCCACGTTTTTCTTCTTCTTCTTTCTTTCTTCTCCACATCTTTCTCTTTTCTTTCTCATTTAATCAAGACCACTTTGTTTTTATCTTTCCAATTTTACCCTTCCACATTTAATGTAATGCCTACTTACTCCTTTAGTTTATTATGCCTATTATACTTTAACTTAATCCTAACATTTCTATTCAAAATTCTAATTTCTATTCATACTTGCTAAATTAATGGACTATATTCTAAAAATAAACAAATAAATAAATAAATTTTGAGGTCCAAAAATTCTCCTCCCCTTAAAGAATTTCGTCCTCGAAATTCTTACCTAAGTCTACAATAAGGTGTGGATACTTCTCCTTCATAGCTTCCAAAGTCTCCCATGTTGCCTCCTCTCTTGCATGGTTCTTCCATAAGACTTCTGAAGTGAATCACACGTTAGTAAATGATAATCAAATACACAAGAAGGGGGGTTGAATTGTGAAATCTTTTTCTTT
>JANVCQ010000230.1:10720704-10731551 GCA_025531925.1 Erythroxylum plowmanianum
AACCATTTTGATGTGCTTATGTGCTCATGATATGTTGATAAGTTTGATGCATACATGATTTAAAATTGCTCATGAATGTTTGATAAATTGAGAATTTTGAGAAATAAGTGTTTGATGTTTTTTTATGCGAAATTACTTTAGTTACGAAAATGTACAATGGCAATAAATTTTTGAAAATGGTTTTTGCTTATTTCTCGATTATAAATCTGTTACCCACGAGCTTTCAAACTCACCCCCTTTTATTTCCATCTCCAGGTGATGAGAAAGAGATCGGATGAAAGAGAGTCAAGGCATTTGTTCGATTATGCATATTTTGTATTTTAAGTTAGATTGATGTAAAAACAAGACTTTTGACACATGTTGAGAATTATGGGGTTTTGTATCTTTTGTATTTCCGATTTTTGATATTGATGATGTAATATGGCTTGGATTGCCATTAAAGCTTTGTAAACTCTTATTCTATGATGTTAATGAAATATGGATTTGTGTGGGGATGATTGTTAAGCTAAAATGTGAATTTAAGTTTGAATGGTTGTTAAGTTGAAATGTGAATTTGTGTATGGATGAGGTGGAGTTGAAATATGAATTAATTTAAGGATGAGTTTAAATTGGAATTCGGTATATTTGAGAAAGTTATCAAATTAAGAAGATAAATTTTGAATATGGATTGTTGTTGCATATCAGTGAGATGCTATGGATAAGAAAATAGGAATGAATGATGAAATGTAGTTGGATGGTTAAAAATGATGTTGCATGAGAGGAAGTGAAATTGAGACAATTTTCAAGTCCTTCATAAGGGTAAAAATTGTATACTGATTTCAAGAAAAAAAACTGGATTAATTTAGGAAGAATTAGACAAAGTTGTCTTCATGAAAGTTGTAGCTTATCTTTTTAGCTTTCTAATGGTATAAAGTATGAAATTTTTGGACAATGGAGTTGAAAGATATGATAATTGGAAGTTTGTGATGCTGTTTAAGAGGGACATTCAGGGCAGCTATATTGTTTTGAAATTTAGACCCTTATAGAGGCATAAATTGTTTTTATTTCTTCATAAAAGTTGTAGATATTTCTTTTAGCTTTCCATTTATATAAATTTTGTAAATTTTGGAGTTTTGGATCAAAAGTTATGGAAGTTTAAAGTCGAGGTGTCAGTGAAGAAAAAGGGTCACAGGTCCACCCGAATGTCGTGATCGTGCATGCGCACAATCGCGACTTCGCAGGACCACCAGAATGTCGCAATCGTGACTTTGTAGGAGCACCCAAATGTCGCGGTCATGCATGTGCACGATCGTGACATTCTTGATTGTCTAAGGGAGGTTATTTTCTAAACATACTTTGATCTTTTTGTTATAACTTCTTCTCTAGACCTCCAAATGACCTAATTTTTAAAGAATTGGATTCATAACACATTCCTCTATCTTTCCACAAAAATTTATAGCTTTTTACATTGATTTAAAAAAGATTAATCGAATCAAAGTGAGGATATCAATTGGAAGAGCATGAACTGGCTATTTTACTGAACATGCTTCAGTATTTTGATGATATCTTGATCTATAGAGCTCCAATTGAGATGATTCTTATTTCTAAATAAAATAGAGACATAGGGCTAAAAGTTTTCTAAAGAAATTGAATTTTAATTAGGAATATAAGACTTTAAATTTCTGGATGGAAATTGAGTATAATCTATTGTTTTAGTTTAAGAATAGTCCGAAAATATTTGGGTTATAACTTTCAAATTTTTGAACCAAATTGAATGTTTTTGATGTCATTAGAAACTCAAGACAATGGGGAATAAATGTTCTGAAGAAGCCAAATTGAAATTCCTTTTTAAGGTTTCCCAAAATTGGTTCGGAAGTAGGTAAAATGAATTCGTTTTAAGGTTTGATTTGTGTGGGCACGTTGTTCATGTGGGATGATGGCTAATAAGGGTTCATTGAAGCAACCCTACAAGGTACTACGCACGTTCAAGTCTTATGGTATTTTCACAAGGGTTGGGCTTCAAAATTGGGGTCCAAAAACTGAAGTCTCGACACTGAAGTGTCACAAAAGCAGTTGTAGACCCTTCTAGGCATGCCTATTTACCCATGATTAGGACTTGACAGTTATAAAACGAAACAAGTTCATTTCATATGCATAATAATTAGTCAATCATATTTATATGCATCAAACATTTCAGACCTTCATTGCCTCGAGGTTTAGTACTAAATAGAACAAAATAAAATGTGAGCATCCTAAAGATTACTGACAGCTTTTCAACTCATTCAATGGAGCAAAAACAATAGCAAACAAAACAGTTAAAGCAAAACCATATAAAACTTATTACTGAATTACTTACAGAAGAGACCATCTAAATTACTTACTGAATTACTCAAGGATTACTTACTGAATTTCTTACGTATATTCATTAAGAATTACTTACAAAATTTCTTACTATATCACTTACAAAAGCTCTCTTATTGCTTATTGCCTCGAAGTCCCGGTAATATCTGGAATCGGTCGTTCTATGCATTTCTCTATAACATTTAACATAAATACATATTACTATTATGCATGATTATGAAATCATTTATTCACATTAATGTATACCAAATATGTATGATGCATGTTCATGAGAAATTTTGAGTTTCTTATCCTTAATCTTATCACATTATCAATCATGTGAAACCATACTAAATTTTTCAATCCAGATTTATCTAATAATCAACTTTTGGAAATTTGCTCAGTTATTCTCATTAGGAAGATGAGGTAATTTGATAACACTTCCTTCTAAAAAGTTGTTCTTACATGTCTTAAGTTTCTAATGATACCAAGTTCATTCCATTTGGTTCTATATACTAAAATTTATACTTAAAAGATCTTAGACTGTACTTAAGCTTTAATAAAATTCTTATCTCAACTTCTAATCAGATTCTAAAATTCTTGGAGGTAGAATTGGACTTCAATATCTTTGGAAAATCAGTATTATTATGTATCTAGTTTAATCAAAATCAATAATCATCTCATTCTAAGGTATACAAGTCAAGATATAGTCTAATTACCAAATTATGCTCAGTAAAAGTCATCCCAGTTATCATACTTTAGCACAGTCACATTTCCATCTTAAATTCTTCAATCAATCCACTTCAAATTACTATAATATTTGGTGGACATGAAAATCAATGTCTTATGAGTCCATTAGTATCGTATGAAGAAGTTATAACAAAAATACCAATGGATATTTAAAAATAAAGAAAAATTAAAAGTCGTAGTTATGCAGAATGGACCTGTTGCACGATCACGATTCGCAACCCTTAATAGCGAAGTCAGCACGATCGTGCTTCCTCCTTTTCTTCACCAATTATTTCTCTTCTTCTTCTCCTTCCATTTTTCTTTCATTTCCAGATTTACACACTTCTAAATCATTTATACTACATTTCTAACTCCAATACAAACTCTAAACAAATTACATTCAAGTTTACACTTCAAAAATCACAAATCCGAAACATCATATATACTTTCTCTCTCCATTGTATTTTTTTAAAATCTTTATTCTCATTTCAATCTTCTTCAATTAACATATAGAATACTTAAACTAACTCTTCCATATTCATTTCAGCTCAAGAACACAAAACAAATAAAATATTCAAGGTTCACACGTAAACATAAAAAATTCGATTTCTCATATACATAAATTCCATTTTCTGCATTTTTTTCTCTTTCTGCTTTCATCTTATGCATTTTTCCAATTTTCCATACTTTCATTTCATCAACATCTTAGCAATTTATCAACACTATACCACAACCTCACTAACTCTTCATTTCATATCATTAAACTCACTTAAATTCATTTCCACAAATTCATGTGTGAATAGTAAAAATAACCATATATTCACGCATGTATAGTGAAAAACGGAGTATATGTTCATTGTTTTTCCTAAATTTATGCACTCTTCCTAAACATAGTTTCAATGATTCTTCTAGCTCAAAACTCATTTCAACACTATCTTATGACATATTGTTCCTCACATATTCAAAAACAATTCATTCATCATCGAAACTACACCTCTCAAACCCACGCATGCATGCATATATTTACACCGTAAAACATCATCAGAGTTACTTAGCTATTCTCGATAGCAAGAGTGAATCATTGACACCCTATAGGAATAACAATTTGCTATTCGATGATGAGTAACTAGAAGAGTGTTTTGGTGATTATAGTGAAGAACAAACGATGTTCAGTAACCTTTCTTTATAAACACTTAGCTACGTGTATTCTTTGCATGAAATACATGCCCCCTAAATAAGACTGCCACATGTCATCATACATGTGAGACATTTATCACATCTATAAGCTACCACATGTCACGATATAATTGGTCTAATGTCAACAATTTTCTTATTCTAAAATACTTCAAAATTTCCAGAAAAATTCCTAAAATTTCCAAAAAATTTTAAAATAATTCCATTAGTCTTGGAATAAATTTTCCACAATTTAATCACATTTATAAATCGATTTTACCCAGAAAAATGTCGATGAATGCATGCACAATTTATTTGAATGTGCAAAAATTCATATGTACATATCAACGAATATTCAATTATACAAAGCTTACAATGCACTGAAATTCCTTAATTTTTCTAACCCCTAATGTGGCGTGTTACATCTTTAATTCTACCGAAGCCATTCTATAAGGTGCAATGGATATTGGTGCAGTACCTGGTAATTCCTCTGGAAAGATATCTGGAAATTTCATGACCATAGAAATATCTTCTAACTTTCCTCCATCAACCTTCATGTCTACCACATATGTCAAGAATGCTTCACATCCTTTCCTCATCATTTTCTATGCTGTCAGAGTTGAAATAATTCTACGTGGGCTTCCTTTCCTGTCTCCCATAAACACAACCTTTCTACCTTTGTCCAACTTAAATTCTACTGTCTTTTGTTTAAAATATAAATTGGCATTATATTTTTCTAACATATCCATGCCCAAAATCACATCTAATACCCATATCTTTAATGGCATTAAATCCACCACTAATTGTTCTCCACCAATGTATATTCTGCAATTTCTATAAACTTGACTAATAATGACATACTGACCAACTGGGGTACTAAACATTAGAGGACTATCTAATGGGCTCAAATTTCTACATGCACAATCCTATTTGATGAAAGAAATGAATGAGTAGACCCTAGATCAATTAGAACATTAACATCATCATTAAATAATTTAACCATACCAGTCACAACTTCAAAATTTCCAAAAAAATTCCTAAAATTCCCAAAAATTTTGAAATAATTCCAATAGTCTTGGAATAAATTTTTCATAATTTAATCACAATTATAAATCCATTTTACCCAAAAAAAAAAGTGAATGAATGTATATACAATTTATTTGAATGTGTCAAAATTCATATGTACATATTAGAGAATATTCAATTATGCAAAGCATACAATGCACTGAAATTCCTTAATTTTCTAACCCCTAATGTAGGATGTTACACCTTCAATTCTGTTGGAGCCATTCTTTAAGGCAGAATGGATATTAGTGTAGTACTTGGAAGAAGCTCGATGAGAAACTCAACTTCTCTAAGTGGTGGTAATCCTGGTAATTCCTTTGGAAAGAAATTTGAAAATTTCATGACCATAGGAATATCTTCTAAGTTTCCTCTATCTACCTTCATGTCTACCACATATGTCAAGAATGCTTCACATCCTATCCTTATCATTTTCTCTTCTGCCAAAGTCGAAATAATTTTAGGTGAACTTCCTTTCCTGTCTCCCATAAACACCACATTTCTACCTTTGTCTAACTCAAACTCTACTATCTTTTATTTACAATCTAAATTGGCATTATATTTTTCTAATGTATCCATGACCAAAATCACATTTAATCCCCCCATATTTAATGGCATTAAATCCACCACTAATTGCTCCCACCTATGTATATTTCGTAATTTTTATAAACTTGATTAATATTGACATACTGACCAACTGGGGTACTAACCATCAGAGGACTATCTAATAGGCTCAAACTTCTCGCTTTTCATTGCAAACACCTTAGCTGGTGCTTGCACCCTCAGTCTTCTTGGAGGATTCACTTTCTTGGCTGCCTCATAACTTCCCACTTCAGCTGTAGGCTTGTGTCTCATAGTCTCAGCCCTTTTTGAAGCTTGCATCTGAGTTCCCTCTCGTCTTGCATACTGCGGGCACTCTTTAGCCATGTGTCCTTTTTCCTCATAATTAAAACAAGCTCCAATCAATCTATAACCCTTCCCTTCTACTTCCTCTAATCGTTGAGGCTTGATGAGAGATAGTTCTCTTTTGTTTGGACCTGCTTACACCACTGTTCTTATCCTCAGACTGTATGGGGAAAGTTTTGACACTCCTCTTTGGTATTAAAGTAACAGAAATTTTACGCCACCACTTTTTCTCTAATGGCTAAATGTAATCCCTCTCCAAACCTTTGACACTTAGCTGTTTCACTCATCATCATCTCAGTTGTATATTGGGAAAGTTGCGTAATTTGTGCTCATATTCGATCAATGTCATCTCCCTCTAGGTGAGACTCAGAAACTCCCTTTGCTTCTGCTGGATATATACCTCAAATAATTGTTTCTTCTTATAAGTAGTTAGGAAGTCCTTCCATGTCAACATTGGTGGTTTTATCTGACTCCCCCGTGCACTTTCCCACCAATGTTGAGCATCTCCCTATAGCAAGCTTGCAAAATATTCAACCTTTTCATTATCCTCACAATCTATTTGTTCCAATATCCTTTCTGTCTTCCTCAACCATGTTTCAGCTTCTTCTAGATCAGTTGTTCCATAAAAACCCACTGCCCCATACTTCATAAGCTTATCAAATTACTTTCCTTTCTTAGCTGGGACCCAGGTAGAAGTTTGTGGCATTTGGCCCAAGGACTAGACAAAAGTCTGTGCAAAGGCCTGGAATAGTATAGGATCTAAGGGAGTAGGCACTTGGTCTTGCAGAAGAGGCGACTCCTACATTTGTGATCGAGAGGGCCCACTACCAAGCCCTACAGAAGCCTCAACATTTCCTGGGGCTCTGGACTCATCAGTACCCTCCTCTTTTGGTGAGAGTCAAGTGCAACAAATCCTTGAAAATTCCTTTTATTCTTCTACAAGATGGCATCTTTCTCCTTCAATTTAAACATTAAAATTTAGCTTAAGTTTCATTTTGATCTTATTTCCTACATGTATGTATGTCACTTAATGCAATCAATCAATTCAATTATGCAAACAATCTCTGACAAATCATAATAATTCATACCATTACGTATTCTAATCCTAGGAATCCTTAAAAACCATAGGCTATGATACCAAAAATGTTAGACCCTGGGTTTGGTGCTAGTATAAGGTGACAATATGAGATGGTCAGGTAAAGATCATGTAAGAGGGAGGATGAAAGCTTCAAGTTAAGAATAATAGTGTTGGCACTGGTAAACTTTGCCACAACAAAGTAAAAGTTTCACCGTGCAAAAATAGGGAATACTACTAAGGACCTTTTGGGAAAAGTTTGCCATGACCAAAGTTTGGCTTCACCACAACAAAGTTTCAAGATTAGGCATAAACACCTCTCGGAAAAGGTTCACTATGGCCAAAGTCATTCCTTTGCCGCGGTGAAACCTTCGAATTAGCAACCCACACTCAAACATCCAACAAGATTTAATTCTATTTCTAAAAACAAATTGACAACTCAACAAAAGATAGATAAAAACATGTACAAAGGAAACTTCTTTGACTCTTAATCTCATTACTAAAACAAAATGGAGTTTTAGCATAGCTTTAATTACATATCAACAACCACATCAATAGCTTAATACAAAATACAAATGAATGCTCGTATTTGATATGCTTATAAAACTACTCAACAATAAAATCCGACTAACTTAGTTACAAAAGACTGTTATCTTAAAGTTTTCCAAAGCCTTGCAAGGATAAATAACCTTCTTGTTTTGCACCTGAGGTGTGAAAAATAATGGTTGAGCTATGAAGCTCACTGGCTAAATAATTATAGCCATTGGTGTATATATATAACATATATATATAACAATTCTAGTTCAAAGACTCATAATCAAGGATGTTAGCATATAAAACATATCATGTATATTCAACCATCAAAACATAACACTCAATTTTGTATCATGCTTAACAATTCAAAATGAAATGAACAAATATAATGGCTTGAGAGTCCTATAGATCGAAATGGAAAAATGAAAGTTTACATCATAAACAAAATGAGTCCATTTCTTAGGAGCTCATATGCCACAAGCAGGTAGCTGGGATAAGGCTTTAAGTTAACATGTACGTGACGAAAAAAATGGTATCTCTCTCTTGCCCAAACACAAGCAAATTTTTATACTTAATTCATTTCATCACATGTTCATACTTCTATGCTACTTATATTTTTTTTCTGCTTTTGATTAATACAAAATGTCATAACATCTTCCAAGGCATAACATGGTAATGAATCATAATGCATTTTTCCAACAATCACAAAAATTCAAGTCACGCAATTAAGCATGAAGCAAACAAGAAATTTTCCTATCATGACAATAGCTATAAATATATTACCCACCTAATTGCTTGTAAATCCAACTCAAATTTGCCTTTCCTCTTGCTTTTACATAGTATTTTCTGGGTTTCCTTCAAACAAACCAATATTCCAATAGAAAATCCATAAAGCTTCAATAATCCAAAGATAAATAAAATTTAAGCTTAGACTTAATCTACCCATAGTTTATCTAGGCTAGCAAAGCTAAAACCAAGTTTAAAGACCCATCAAAATCAAAATGGATTGCTTGGTTCTCTTCTTTGTCCATTTATTTCCAACACAAACTCATTTCTCTAATTCCTTTTCTACCCAAGTAAGAAGAAAAGATGATGGGGATTACCTAAAATAAGTTGATTCCTCTTCCTTCTTCTCCTTTCTCCTTCTCCACATTTTATTCTTCTTTCCTAGCTTCTCCCACATTTTCTTCTTCTTCTTTGTTTCTTCTCCAACTCTTTCTCTCTTCTTTCTCATTTTATCAAGACCACTTTGTTTTTATCTTTCCAATTTTACCCTTCCACATTTAATGCAATGCTTACTTACTCCTTTAGTATATTATGTCTATTATACTCTAGCTTAATCCTAATATTTCTATTCAAAATTATAATTTCTATTCATGCTTACTAAATTAATGGACTAAATTTTAAAAATAAACAAGAAAATAAATAAATAAATAAAATTTGGGATCTAACAAGAATTATGTCATCCATGCAAACGAGTAGTCCAAAAAAAAACCTGACGATATGTAAAAAAGGAATAATCCACTTTAGATTGAACAAATCCATACCTCTGTAGTGCATTACAAAGCTTAATGAACCAATTTCTAAAGACTTGTTTGAGACCATATAGAGACTTCTGAAGCCTACAAACTTTCCCATCTTGATCGTGATCGAACCTTTGGGGTATCTTCTTATAGACCTCCTCATCAAGATCACTATGAAGGAAAGAGTTGCTCACATCCATTTGATAAAGCTCCCATCCTCACACAACTGCAACGGAGATAAACACTCAAACTGAGACTAATTTTGCAGCTAGTGTGAATGTCTCATAAAAGTCTAAGCCTTCAATTTGTGTAAACCCTTTTGCCATAATCCTTGCCTAATATTGCTCAATCGTACCGTCTGACTTGTGTTTGACATTGTATACCCACTTACAATCGATAGGTCCCTTCCCAAGTGGTAAAGCCTCAATTGTCCATGTGTAGTTGGCCTCGAGTGCCTCAATCTCACGTGCCATAGCCTTACACCATCAAATGTCCTTCACGAACTTAGAATAATTGCGAGGTTTGATAGTCAAATTAATAGCTCCTAAGAACACCTAGAGATTACAAGAAATTTTGTCAAATATTATAAAATCACTTAATGGATAAGGCATACTTGAAACATGGTCATGAAATGGTAGCTTGTGGGGGGAGGTCAAAATCATAGCATAAAAATCACGACGATCCCTGTGTCATTTCTGAGCAGTATATGGCCCAAACCTACATCCAGTTGGGCTCTGGACAACTCCAATGCTTGGCCTAGCTAGACTCCCAATAGCTCTAGCACCTTTCCTACAAAGCAGCCCAACCCAATTTCTAGGTGAGTTCAAGATTGCATTTCTAATGGCTAAAGTTTCTTAATAAATAACATATTCATTATACCTGGATGGAAAACGAGTTTGACAATGTGGTCGTGAAGAACTCTCTTCAACTCGCTGTTCAGTATTTAAAGAATTTGTTTTTTCCACCCTCAAAGAAACACTCCCTCTTGTAGAAGGACTCACTTCTGGACTCCTCCTTATCTCCCTCATTCCCAACTTCCCCACTTTCCCAAAAATCGACAACGCCCTCAACAATGGATGACACATTGTTAGTGGGAACACTAATATCCATAAAAGGGAATACATTATCATGAAACGTTACATCTTTTGAATAAAAGAAAGTTTGTCTATCAAGATTGTAAAGTTTCCATACTTTATTCATGGGGAGGTATCCGACAAACACATAATGACGACTTCTAGATGCAAACTTATCATGCTCCTTATGCAAACACTCCTTAAGAGCATTGTAGGTTTTTGATTTATAAGATAAACCATTCATAGAACACACTTTCCCCAAAACTTTACGAGCAAGGGCTCTTGAAAATGCAAAGCCTGGGTGACCTTCCAAATATTTCTATGCTTGTGCTCTACCCTTCTATTTTGTTGTTGGCTCCCAAAAAAATTTTTCTTGATAAATAAGCATGATTAGATTATTTTGGGGTCTTGCTAGATAAATTTATGTTGGAATTAATTGACATGTTAATGTGA
>JANVCQ010000230.1:10743915-10775753 GCA_025531925.1 Erythroxylum plowmanianum
AAAAGTTCCTCAAGTGTACGTGCATGTTTCTTTGTAATTATTCATTTCAAAATCCAAGCCTTTTCTAGGTGTAGAAATCGTGTGCAAATTTCGGGGGCAAATCTGGGCTTGATTAAGACAAAATTAGTCAAAATTGTTTTCTGGAAGGTGTAGCTTATCCTTTAGCTTTCCTATGATTTATAGCATAGCAATTTTGGACCTTTAGACGGAAAATTATGGTCCTTGTAAAGGAAGAGGTATCTTCTGTCTTTTACTTCTTCTTAGTTTTGTTTCTTCTGTATGACGTCATATTCTTCTGAGTTTTGCTCTATCTGCCTTTGCTTCTTTTTAGTTTTACTTCTTCTTAGTTTTGTTTCTTCTTTATGATGTCATCTTCTTCTGAGTTTTACTCCGTCTATCTTTGCTTCTTCTTAGTTTTACTTCTTCTTAGTTTTGTTTCTTCTACATGACGTCATCTTCTTCTGAGTTTTGCTCTGTCTGTCTTTGCTTCTTCTTAGTTTTGCTTCTTCTTAGTTTTACTTCTTAGTTTTGCTTCTTCTGTATGATGCCATCTTCTTCTATATGACATCATCTTCTTCTGTGTTTTGACGACACACTTCTTCTATCTTTTGCTTTTTCTGGGTTACTATTCCCAAACTTCTTTTGGGTTATTGTTCCCAAACTTCCTTTGGGTTATTGTTCCCAAACTTCTTTTGTGTTTCGTATCTTCTGCCTTTTGTTCCTTTTGTCTTTCCGCTCCTTCTGTCTTTTGTATCTTCTGTGTTTCGTATCTTCTGCATTTTGTTCTATCTGTCCTTCCGCTCCTTTTGTCTTTTATATCTTCTGGGTTTTGTATCTTCTGCCTTTTGTTCCTTTTGCCTTTCCGCTCCTTTTGTCTTTTGTATCTTCTGTGTTTCGTATCTTCTGCGTTTTGTTCCTTCTGTCTTTCTGCTCCTGTTGTCTTTTATATCTTCTAAGTTTCGTATCTTCTTCCTTTTGTTCCTTTTGTCTTTCCGCTCCTTCTGTCTTTTGTATCTTCTATGTTTCGTATCTTCTGCCTTTTGTTCCGTATGTCCTTCCGCTCCTTCTGTCTTTTATATCTTCTGGGTTTCGTATCTTCTGCCTTTTGTTCCTTCTGCCTTTCCACTCCTTCTATCTTTTGTATCTTCTACATTTCGTATCTTCTGCCTTTTGTTCCTTCTGTCTTTCTGCTCCTTCTGTCTTTTGTATCTTCTGTGTTTTGTATCTTCTATCTTTTGTTCCTTTTGTCTTTTGAATCCTCCGTGTTTGATTTCGATTGCCAGGCTCTGGAAACGGGGTCCATCATTGTTTGGTATCAGAGCTTAGGTTTTTCCTAGGCTTAAGATGCGTAGTAGGATGAAGTGTTATGATATTTGGTTACGGGTTGCATAGTAAATTAATTGAATTACATTAAATGACATGCATATCGTGCATACATGTAGGAATTAATATTAAAATAAAATGTAAGCTAATAGTTAGTGTTTGCATTGAAGGAGTAAGATGCCACCTCGTAGAAGGACATAAGGAGTATTGCAAGGATCAATTGCACCTGACTCTCCACCAAGAGAGGAGAGTACTGATGAGTCTGAAGCCCCAGGGAATGCTGAGGCTTCGGTAGGACATGGTAGTGAGCCCGTTCGGTCACAGTCCCAAGAATCTCCTCTTTTGCAGTAGCAAGTGCCTACTCCGTTAGATCCGATGATGTTTCAGGCATTTGCTCAGGCATTTGCTCAGGCTATGGGCCAAATGTCGCAATATTCTACTTCGGTCCCAGTTAGGAAGGGGAAATAGTTCCACAAGCTTAGGAAGTATGGGGCAGTGGATTTTTATGGGACCATGGATCCAGAAGAAGCCGAGACTTGGTTGAGAAAGACCGAGAGAATACTGGATCAGATGGATTGTGAGGATGATGAGAAGTTTATATATGCTGCTAGCCTACTTCAAGGGGATGCTTTGCATTATTGGGAGAGTGTGCTAGGGAGCTAAATGAGACCACCAGTGCTGGCATGGAAGGACTTCGTAACTGTTTATAAGAAGAAGTACCTGTCTGAGGTGTATATTCAGCAGAAGCTGAGGGAATTTCTGAGTCTCACCCAGAGGGAGATGATGGTGAGTGAGTATGAGCGTCGGTTTACACATTTATCTAGATATGCAGCAGAGATAATGCTGAGTGAGGCGGCTAAGTGTCGTCGCTTTGAACCAGGATTGCATTTGGCAATAAGAGAGAAAGTGGTGATGCAGAATTTCTGTGATTTTCAACAGCTAGTTGAAGCAGCCTTGAGAGTTGAAAATATAAAAAATATAAAGAGCGCTGTGAACAAAGAGAGAAAGGGAAGAGAATGGTTCAAGAGGGGAGGTGGTACTTCTATGCCTGAGAGAAGTGCCAGGACTTTCACTGTCCAGTCTGAGGAAAGGAGCAATGGTGCAAGCAGGCCTAAACTGATGAGGACTTCTACTGTTTCTCATCAAGCCTCAACGGTGGGAGGTAGTAGAAGGGGAGAAGGAGACAAGTCATCCTTCCCTAAGTGCGGCCATTTCGGCAAGTTCCATGGAGGGAAATGCTACAGACTGACTGGAGCTTGTTTCAAATGTGGAGAGAAGGGGCATATGGCTAGAGAGTGTCCGTGATACGCAAGAAGAGAGGGAGCACAGATGCAAGCTTCGAAAAGAACTGAAGTAGTGACACATAAAACTGCAACTGAAGTGGGCAACTCTGATGCAGTAAGGAGAGTGAATCCTCCAGGAAGACAAAGGGGACGAGCACCAGCTAGAGTGTTTGCAATGACATGGGATGAAGCAGAGACTGCTCCAGAAGTTGTGATGGGTATGATTAAATTATTTCATGATGATGTGATTGTTTTGATTGATCCGGGTTCTACCCACTCTTTTGTTTCATCGGGTAAAACCATATTTGGTAAAGATTTGAGCTCATTGGATACTCCGCTGATGGTGAGTACTCCAATCGGCCAGGATATTGTTATTAGTCAAGTTTATAGAGAGTGTGAGATATATATTGGTGAGGAGCACCTAGTGGTAAACTTAATGCCGTTGAAAATGGGAGGTTTGGATGTAATTTTGGGTATGGACACATTAAAGAAGTACAGTGCCCATCTAGATTGGGTGCAGTACATTGGTGGATGAATGTAAAGTACGTATTCTAAATTCGGGGGAAATTATGGGTCGATCTAGGCTAGATTAGAGAAAGTGTGTATTCTAGAAAGTTGTAAGTCTTTCTTTTTATCTTTCCAACGATATATAGCATGAAAATTTTGGATGTCTAAGCTGAAAGTCATGGTCCTTATAAGGGAAGAAGTGCAAGAGAGGAGTTGTATCTTCTGCCTTTTGCTTCTTCTGTGATGACGTCATCTCCTTCTGTATTTCCTCTGTGATGATGTCATCTTCTTCTATGTTTTGCTTCATCTGTCTTTTGCTCCTTCTGTCTTTTGCTTCTTTTGTCTTTTTGCTTCTTTTGTATTTTGCTTCTTTTATTTTTCGCTTCTTCTGGTTTTTACTTCGCCTGCCTTTCGCTTCTTCTGTCGTTTGCTTCTTCTGTATTTTGCTCCTTCTGTCTTTTTGCTTCTTCTATCTTTTGCTTCTTCTCTCTTTTCGCTTCTTCTATCTTTCACTTCTTCTGTCTTTTGCTTCTTTTGTCTTTTCGTTTCTTCTGTCCTTTTCTTCTTTTATCCTTCGCTTCTTCTGCCTTTCACTTCCTCTGTCTTTTCGCTTCTTCTATCTTTTGCTTCTTCTGTCTTTCACTTCTTCTGTCTTTTGCTTCTTCTGCCTTTCACTTCTTCTATCTTTTGCTTCTTTTGTCTTTTGCTTCTTCTGTCTTTTCGCTTCTTTTGTCTTTTGCCTTCTTCTGTCTTTTGTTTATTCTGCCTTTCGCTTCTTATGTGTTTTGCTTCTTCTGTGTTTCGCTTCTTCTATCTTTTGCTTCTTCTGCCTTTCGCTTCTTCTGTGTTTTGCTTCCTCTGTCTTTTCGCTTCTTTTGCTTTTGCTTCTTCTATCTTTTACTTCTTCTGCCTTTCGCTTCTTCTGTGTTTAGCTTCTTCTGCCTTTTTGCTTCTTCTGTAATGATGTCATCTCCTTCTGTGTTTCTTTTGTGATGACGACATCTTCTTCTATGTTTTCTTTCTTCTATTTTTCACCTGGCCTATCTTTTGTTCCATTTTCGTCCCTTCTAACGATGAAATATGATCTCAAGGTCTTCTTCAAGTTGTATATCTCAAAGTTCACTTTGACATCGTCCCAAGATAATCCTAATCCAACATCTCTAGAGAAAGTTCTGCCATTTTTCCTTAGACAAGTTTGATATGATAGAGGACCAAATCTTGTTTGATTCTTTCGGCCATAATTTTGTTATCCGACCTTCAAATGGGGTGATTCTTCAACCCTTATATTCCTAACACTTTCTTTTTACGTCTCCATGAAAGGTTATAGCTTTTGGTATTGATTTGAAAAAGATGAATTGAATCAAAGTAAGGCTATCAATTGCACGAGTAGGAATTGGATATTTTACTAAACAAGCTTCAGTGTTTTGATGATGTTTGGATCGGTAGAGCTCTGAATAAGATCATTCTAGTTTCAAGATAAACTAGAGACCTGGAGCTACAAATGGTATGAAGAATTTGAAATCTAATTCATTTTTTAAGATGTTTAAATTTTGGATAGAATTTGTGCATAGTATATTGATTTGGACAAGAGCAGTCCAAAAATGTTTGAAATGTATCTTTCGAATCACTGAACCGAATGGATTGATTTTGGTGTCATTGGAAACTTAAGATAAGTCAGAACACTTTTATAGAAGAAAGAGTTATATCAGAATATCCAAAGGTGCTTTTGGCAAGACACTTAAGTATAAAAGACATAAGGCACAAATGGAAGGGCAAATGGGACAATTCTCAATCATTAAGGGCATAATTGGAAGAAGAAGTGTTGTCTTGCTTATAAATGAAGAAGAAAAATGAAAATGGATGGATAAGCAGAAGAGAAGAACAAAAATTTAAGAGAAAAGGGAGAATGTCATGAAAAAAAGAGAGAGAAATACAAAGAGAAAAAGAGAATGAGAGAAAGAAGAGAAATCAAGCTAGGGTTTCAATTGTGTTAACTTTCAAGAGAGATTTTGGATTTGTTCAAGAAAAGAAAAAGGAAGAGGTAGAGAAAAGCTTCCCTTTGAGCTAAAGATCCCTTCATTTGGTGAAGAATGAAGGGATCAAAAGAGGAAAGAGGAACAAGAGAAGAGGTTTTTTGAGCAAGTCCATAATCAAAGAAATCAAGGTGGGTACATGTTTACGATAGAGTAAATAAGCCACTCCTATTTTCTTTAAATCAAAGAAATTTTTGATTTTCATTTGCATCATAAGTGCTGCATTATTGCTCATGAATGATTGTGACATCTGCTATATGTTTGTTACATGGTTTGAGTGATATCTTTTGAAAAAGTTGCATGTTTATGAAATCATGTTTTCAAGAATGGTTTTCAAGATATACATCAAGCATATGAAAAGCAAGTTTTTATGAGAATGTGCCATTTTGGGCATCAAGCTTATAAAATTTTGAAATCTATGTGTTATGTGGGTTTGTAGTAGTCCCTCAAGAACCGTCACAAGCACATTGACCTAAGTATAGGCTTTTCCTGCCTATCCGCTAGTGACACGGAGCTCCTTCAAGGACTCCCTCAAGTTTACAACTACACAGGACCATTATATGGGAATGTGTAGTATGCCATGTTTTGGACTTACCCAAACTATTCTGATGTGCTTATGTGTTTATGATTTGAGAATAAGTTGAAAAATTCACAAATTGTGTTGTTTGTGATTTTGATTACTTGATAGGACAAGAATTTTGAGAAGCATGTATTTTATAGACTCAATGAAAGTTTTTTATGGCAAGTAAAATGGTTTCAAAAGTTTTTGCTTATCTTTTTATTATAAACTATTACCCACGAGCTTTCAAGATCACCCCCTTCCTGTCCCCACCTTCAGGTGATGAGCAAGAGATGGAGTGAAAGAGAGTCAAGGCATCACTCCCAATTTGCTTATGTTGTATTTTGAGTTAGTTTTGGAAAACACAAGGCTTTAGTCATTTTTCAAGAATTTGTAGTTCATGTAACTTTTGTATTTTGAGATTTTGGATTAAGTTGTAATGTGGCTTGAAAGGCCATTATAACTTTGTAATACCCTTTGTTTTGAGGGTATTGAAATGTGAATGATGAAAATTAGTTGTATGTAATGTATCAAAGAGTATGATGAAGTAAAGATATGGGAGTCATATGATATTTCCGCAAGAGTTGGAATTCACATTCAGAAATAGGATCCAACATTAAAGTAATAAGTTTGTTTTTATGTTTGATTGTCATGGGCACGCCATCCTTATGGGATGATGCCTAATAAGGGTTTTTAGAAATAACACTACGGGATTATGCTCACGCTTCATGATTTTGTAAGAGTTGGGTTCCGACAACGGGTTCCAACATTTGAACACCATCTTAGCATATTCCTACTAGTATGTATATCATAGGTTGTTATTTATGTTTGTCTAACAATCTCTTTTCTCAATCATCTTTATCGGTACACATACTTCTTATTTCAATCACAAAGTATCATTCTTCCTATTCGAACTCTAAATTCGTATTCATTTCCAATTTCTTAGTAAGAGTCACAATTTCTGAATCCTCAATTTGGGCTTTGTTCATGTGAAACTGATCTTAATTTTTAGTGCAGATAATAATGCTTCATTTTACCCCAAATTCAATTCCATTTTGCAATCTTTATTGCTCTAGATTTGATAACCTCAATATCTGAATTTATGCTTCACTGCTATTTAATGCATCTGATTACAGCACTAGCTTTACCAATATAGTACTCATTTGTACAATCATAATCCTTCAAATAACTTATCTATTGCCTCAGTCTCATATTCAATTCTCTCAACTCAATAGTTACCTCAAAGTTTAATGATCTGTATATTTCAGAATGTTTCTATACTTATAATGTCACCAAACTTTCAAAACAATCACTATTGCAGCAAGTTTCGATTCATATATCAAATAATCAACCCATGAGGTTTTAATTGTCTCCATGCATATGAAATCACTTTATCATGCTATATTGGATTTTATCCTAATTTCCTATACAACATCATTATATACTATAAAATCTCCAAATCCAGACAATATAATTAATATCGGTGTTATAATCCCTCAAAATTCTCTTTATTTTCATTACTCCTATGATTCACACGTTTTTCCTTAAATATTCAAACTATTCTTCTCAAATTTTGGAATACATTTAATATATGACCAAATTTTGCTTTGATCGGTTTAATTTTCAATACCATATTACTGTCAGGGGCAATTGTTAACTCAAACAATTATTATCAAACTCCATATGTCCCTTATTAGTTCTGGTAATTCCTTAAATAAATAATTCCCTCAATGAGGTAACATTATCTCACATTATTTTCAATATCCCAATTGTCTTACCTTTCTTAAATGATTTTCTCAATTCATTCGATTTCATATGATTTCACATTGACTTATTCTACTGTTCATTCATTCATACTAATTTTTCCACACATTTTAATTTATTTTCAACCTTAACTCCTTACGTTTGTAACACATTCATCGAGTCAAATTTGTATCTCCCGAACATATTTACACAGAATATAACATGGACCTATATACTCCTTATATTAGCAATTTATGCCTCCTCCAATTCAGGAATCCACTCACTCAGTTGGATAAAGCAAAATACATACATTCTCAGTAGCATATTCTACCTCTTATGCTTGAATCTCTACTAGGGATAGGACTTCAATATTTGCTTATAATTCATTAATAGTCATTCATTCCTCAAAGTGGAATATTTAATTCATGTGATATGATTCAATAAAACATCTCTATCTTAAAAAGACTTCTTATCTCAATCATCTACACTACTTCCATAATCTTTATCAATCAATGATGTTCATCTATGCTATTTCAACCATTCCTAACTCGTTAATAATTTCAATTTCTGTCACACTGTACATGATCAAAATATTCTTTATAATAAAACTCAAATGAAATAAGAGGCATATTCATTTATTCTTATATTTTGGTTTGTTCCATCAAGATTATTTCATCTTATATACAAAATTAATTTCAGCAGGTCACCAATTCATATCTCATGCTAATGATACATCAATCACAATTGAGTCTGAGCAACCTCTGAATCTTTTATGACTATTCAAAATTTACTCCTCCATAGTAGTTATCTTGTCAGCATAATCACCTATACCATACTTCCATCATGTTACTCTGATTCATCTCATGATTTTATCTATAAGGATCATAGATTACTTCCTATACCATATCTAAGTATAAATCTCATGTACTTAATCACCTTATTCACCAATTTAATCACGTTATCGGATATGTACTCATAATAACTAACCAACATAACCTTGAGAACTTCTAAATATATCACTGTCATTCGTTTCATTTTCCATATGTACTTTCTTAATCAATTTAGAATTATAGACGTATAACCATCTTCAAATTTTAATATCATATTCACTAACACAATCTTATATCAGATCATAACTCTTATCACAGTAATTTAAACAATCACTTTAAATTCCAATTTCAACCTTTCAATTCCACTTTGCATAAAACACCTTAAATCTTGTCATTTGTGCCTATGTCTCTATTTCTTGTCAGTCAATTTATGAATATAATTTCACATCCATATCAATTTAGGTGCATATCCACAATAAAATTCTGTCACCAAATTCACTGACATAACAATAAATGCCACAAACTTTCATTTCCTCTTACCACGAAATGCCTATATAAGATACTAAATCGGTGTGCTCTAATACCACAACTGATGGACCCCATTTTTGGAGCCCAACTTTGGAGTCATGAAATGTGAGCTTAGTCCAATAAAATCTCCTTAACCCTCATCAGTTCATCTTCATTCTCATAACATCCCAAAAATTTTCCCTATTTGACCAATTGATATACGACAACCAATTCTTATAGTCATGCTCCCAATCATATTGTACCTATCAAAATTCTTCGGAAGCTATGGTGGGTTTGCCGCAAAGAACTATTGTTCATCGTAGTGAACAAATGGGATTAAGCTAGACGACCCTTCGGGTGAAGCGTTCACTGCAGCGAAGTCTCCACTGAAAACCAAAGTCCCATCCGGACAAATATGCCGCGACAAACTCTTGGCTTCGCCGCAGTGAAATTTGCAAAAATCACACCAAAATACCTTCCATCATTCCTAACCTTACTTTCACTCTAACTTATTTTAAATTCACTTCCTCTAATGCAATATCATTTTATGACAATTCAACTATCAATATTATCTCATCAAAACCTCTAATCTCTTTTCATTTAATTCATTAATTTCAACTAATTCTTATTCTGCATAATTTCCTATCATTCCTTTTTCCACAACTCATCTCATTTGTATATATAACAACAATTCATATTCAAAAACCTTAAAAGAAAGGAGTTTTTACAAATCTTTAATCACATGACAACATTTCTTCATTTTCTTAATACAAAATACATATGGATGCTCAAGTTCAATATGCCACTAAAGCTACTCAAAAATCAAGATAACTTAGTACAAAAGCTAACTATCTTGTAGTTGCCAAATGCCTTTATGCTCTTGGTTACCCGATCTCTTACTTATCACCTTAAGATGGGGAGGAACGAGGGTGAGCTTGAAAGCTCATGGGTAACAAGTTTATAATGGAGAAACAAACAAAAATCGTTGAAATATTTATTTGTCATAGAAAAATTCTTATTGAATCATAAAATGCATATTTCTCAAACTCTCAACCAATTCACAATAACATAAATCATGTATGGATCAACTTGTCAACACATCATAAGCATATAAGCACGTCATAATGGTTTGGGTAGATCCATGAACATGACAAACTACACATTTCTTGGTCAACGTGCACGTGACATTCTTGAATGGACTACACCAAACTCACATAGCATGTAATTCATGAATCGAAAACAGTTTTCCTAAATGGCACATTTTGGAAACTTGTTTTTCATGCACATGAGATATTTCGAAAACCACTTTCGAAAACCTGATTTCATAAACTTGCATCCTTTCAAAAAGAATCATTTTCAAAATCTTTTTAAAAATCATCAACACAATTCATGTAGTAAACATATAACAATTTCTTAATTCATTCAAGAAGCAATAGATGCAACACTTATTATGCCATTGAAATCATTAAACTTTCTTGATTCAAAGAAAACATTTAGTGGCTTATTTACTCAGTTATAAACATGTAACCCACCTTGAAATCTTTTCTTATGGATGTCTTTCCTGTTGCTCCTCTTGCCTCTCTTGCCTCACTTGATTTCCTTAAACAATAACCAAAATTCCATTCAAATTGGTTTAGAATTCAGAAAGTCGTACCTCAGCAATTTGGACTATTTCTTATGCTGAAACAAAATTCTATGCTCAAATTCTAGCCCAAAATTGAAATTCATAAAGACTTAATTTAGACTAGATTCATCTATATATTTTGTAGCCCTATGTCTCTAGTTTGCACCAATTCAAAAATCAGTCCATTTGGACATTTAGAGAAAAAGTTATGCCCAAAATACCAAAGCATGTTAGTGTAGGAAAAATTGAGTTCGCTGTGGTGAACTCGTCTAGAAACCTAATCTGAGAACAGGTTTTGCGACATTTTTCATCTTTTTATTACCCTCCTTTCACATATAACCCATCTTAACCCTAAACCATCTCTTTTACTTCATTTACAACTTTATTTCAACCCAATATCATTGACAAATACATCAAGATCTATCTTTGATCATTAATCCTAAAAGAAAACATTTGCCTTTATCATTCATCAGCAAATTTCCACACATAATCAACTTCATTTGAGTTTCATTTAACCATACCCATGAAAGTTAAAGCATAACTTACTTGTTGAAGCTTCAAAATGTTCAAACTCTTCAAGATCTTCAAAAACTCTAACATTTCTCTTCTTTCTCTCCTCTATCTCTTTTTCTCCCTCCATTTTTCATGCTTCTCTCTTCTCAAGCAAGACAAAAATTTTATTTCTTCTAACTTACTCTTAATAATCATACAATGTCCCTTTTTCCCTCCAATAAAAACCTTATGTCTTTTAACCTTAAGTGACTTACTAATCTTGCCTTTGATACATTCTTATAACATTAATGCTTTAATTCCATCAATTCATGCAATAAATCCTACTTACAAAGATATAATAATTAACCTCTTAAAAAGAAATCTATCAACACCCCATAATTCATTTAAATCATGCTTAACTAGAGAAAAAAATTTTGGGGGCCAACATGAGTTTTCTAACCCGAACAAAAATTGAGGTATTTTCTCCCCCTCTCTCTCCAGAGCAAGTTCTTTAAAGGCATTGCATGTGCGTCCTATACACATACAACTCGAGACCCTTGTGTAACTTCTCAATTCATCCCATTTAGCCTTGAGAAATTATGTAGTATCTAACTACACTCATCCCTGATTACCTGAGAGATGAAATTTCTACTTTCAATTGGTGAATTCTTAGTGTTTTTTTGACTGAAAAATGCTCTTTCAAATCATCCCAGAGAATCCTCGTAATGGACACATATGCTACACTCTGTCGAATCTTCTCCTCTAGTGTATTCATATTAGAATTTTAATATGGTAGAGTGTAGAGCCCATTAACATTAGGTTGTCTATTGTCAAAATGACTAGAACTAGTCATTTGGATAGTTGGCCCTTGGCACTTATAAACCCTTTAACATTTTGATGTTTAGTTAATATAGGATACTCTAACACTCTCCCTCAAGTGGAACTAGGACTGGACATTTAGTTGTCACTTGAAATAAATGCAGCGGTAATCGAACAAGGCCCCTAAGACTTGACTTCCAAATGGACAATCGAGAAATTAAAAATCTAGACCAAACTTGCTCTGATAACATATTAGAATTTTAATATGGGTAACGAGTAGACCCCATTAACAAAAATTGGGCTTGAGTCAACCGTTTGCCAAAATGACTAGGACTAATCATTTGGATAGTTGGCCCTTACCACTTATAAACCCTTTAATATTTTCATGTTTAGTCGATATGGGATAATCTAACAATTATAGGATAAAAATCAAAAAATTTCTGTTGACATGTGAAAAAATAGATTATTACAAAAATAAAATAGAAGGAAGTTTGTATACAAAAGGAAGAAGGAGACTTGGACATAAAATCCATTAAGGTAATGAACAAATGCTCCTATGTAAATGTGTCTAGAAATTTATACTTTTAAAATTAATTGATAACTTGAGCATATACAAAATATGTAGTTGAAAACCAATGCATCATAAGACTCATATTAACATATAATAACAATTTTCTTATCCAATTGGTAAGTTGAATTGTTCAACTTGTTTGGTGGTTATTCACTAAGTACCGAGTTAAGTATTTCGGGTGAAAGAAGAGGGGATACAACTTAAATGTAATCTCTTCAAACACTTTCACCTTATTTAATTAAACTTGTGAGAATCAAAATCAACTTGTGTTAGTCTAAGCCAATTTAGTTCCAGTGGACACTTGAGGACTTACTTAAGGTTTACAACATAATAATTATGGTTAAGTTATTCAAAAGCAAAAAAGTAGTACCCTTACGATATCAAACCTCAATAACAACATCCAATAAAAATCTTACTGACATGTGGGATTTGGAGAGATTAAATAGTACGCAACCTTACTCTTAACTAGTAAAGAGACTGTTTCCAATCTTATGATATCAAACCTTAATAAATAAATGTGGTTAAACCAATTATAAATAAGAAAGATATTAAGAATTGTATTTATTTGTATTATATTTTGATGTACATTTAGTTTGAGCTTATTTAGATATTTCATAGGATGAATACCTATAGAGTAAGGTTTGTTAGTAGGTTATTTTGCTTTGTAATATATTCTTTGTCTCTTGTACACTTTCAGTGTGAGAATTAGAATTTTTCTACAAAAATTATCTAGAGTTATTTTTTCATGGCATTAGAGAGGGACGACTAAAGTGCTTTCTTCTCTGAACATCTCGCCCCCACGTGACGCAAGGTAACAATGGAGAGAGAGGCAGAAACTGAAAGGGGTAAGAGGATAATTGATTTTTCCTCTCCATTTTTCTAATCACCATCGGACAGTTTAGGTATGGTTTTAACACCCATTGTGTTAAACAGTGATAACTTTAATATATGGGAGAAGGCATTCTTGATTGGCTTATAAGCAAGAACAAGACAAGGTTTGTTAATGGATTGATAGAGGAATCGGCCGCGAGAACGATCGAATCGGTAAATTAGGAATATATGATTCCATATTACTATTTTGGATAATAAATTGTTAAGAGCATCCCATATTAACAAAACATGAAAATGTTAAAGGGTTTATAAGTGGTAAGGGATAACTAACTAAATGACTATTTCTATTCATTTTGATAATAGTTAACCTAAGCCCAATTCTTGTTAATGAGCTCTACACTTTACCCATGTTGAAAATTTTAATATAGTCTCAGAGCAGGTTTGGTCTGGATTATCAATTTCCTAGTTGTCCGTCTAAATGTCCAATCCTAAAAACTCGGTTCGGTTACCGCTATGTTTATTTCAAGTGAGAACTGGATGTCTAGTCCTAGTTGCACTTAAGGGAGAGTGTTAGAATCCCATATTGATTAAACATGAAAATATTAAAGGGTTTATAAATGGTAAGGGCTAATTATCCAAATGACTAGTTGTAGTCATTTTGGCAATGGTTAATCCAAGCCCAATTCTTGTTAATGGGCTCTACACTCTACCCATATTAAAAATTCTAATAATAATTCCTAGTGACTAGTTCTAGTCATTTTGGCAATGGTTAACCCATGCTCACTTATTGTTAATGGGTGCTACACTCTACCCATATTAAAAATTCTAACAATAATTTTAACTTTTGCTATCAAAATGATTATTTAAGCACTCTACTAAATATAAAGATCGTTAACTACTTGTGAGATAAGGTAATAAGATTGATGCAAGGTTCTTTTAGAACATATTAGGAAGTGACATGTGTATATGAAGACTATAAGATGTTGTCTTGAAAATGATATTAATATATCAGATCTCTACAAAGGATATTATCCTTTTTTATACAAAAATTTGTATATCGAGATGTAATTCAAAAACTTGTTATACAAGATATTATATTGTTTGAAGGATTATTATAATAATGAAAAAAATTATTATTGAATGTATTTTAGATGCCAATATAACCATAAGTTTAAGTTAATAAAATGGGTATAAAAATAGTAAAACTTGTATGATTAAAATGATATGGAAGAATTTAAGTTTTTTAGTTTAAAATTGACTTATAGTTTAGAAAATTTACTTGATAACTTACCCATATAAGTTTATGAACAATATAAGATATGACTTAAGTATTTACCATATTTTAAATATATATCTTTAAACAAAAACAATAATTGTATGATCTCTTTTTGTCATTGGCTTTTTCATCTTTCATTTTATTAATGAGAGATTATGAGAAGAAAAATTAGGCCTTTAGTTGTCCAAAATTTTCAAATGACCACATTTGATAGAAAACTGAATTACGAGGGTAAAATTCTTATTCAGCTTAGCACTATAAGAGTTATTTATGGAAAAGGTCTGATAACTTACATTGTCAAACAAACTTAACTGTCAGCGTAAAATATAATTCTAACACCCCCCCCCCTCAAATTGGTGAGTAAAGATTTCCAGCTTTTCCCAAACCATATGACAAACAATGTCAATGTGCTTTGTACATTCATGAAAGACTAGATTCTGAGCTAAATATACTATAGCTTGATTGTCATAAAATATTGGTGTCAGAACAGTAGGAGACAACTGTAGCTCCTTGAGTAGATAATGAAGCCATTGCACCTCACATGTAGTAGTTGCTAAGGCGCGATATTCAGCTTTTTAATAGCTGCAACTGACCGTGGTTTATTTCTTAATCTTCTAAGAGATTAAAAAAGAACCAAGGAACACACAATAATCAGTGATAGACTTTCTGGTATCCTGATAAGTGCCCCAATCTGAATTGGAATAAGTTGTGAGCTTAGTTTCATTGTTGGAAGATAAGAAAAGCCCTTGTCTTATAGTTCCTTTTAAATATTGTAAGACTCTATAAGCAACAACCAAGTGAACCAAGGTAGGCAAAGTAAGAAATTGTGCCAACTGTTGAACAACAAACGTGATGTCAGGTTTAGTGGTAGTTAGGTATTGAAGTTTTCCAACGACCTTTTGGTATTGAGTAGCATCCTCTAATATGTCCCCCATATCCTTTGAGAGCTTTGTTTCTGGTAAAATAAGAGTGGACACTAGTTTGGACTCCAAAAACTGAGCATTAGTAAGTAAGTTGAGTATGTACTTCTTTTGGAAAATGTTGATACCTTGTTGTGATCTAGCAACTTCAAGACTAAGGAGAAACTTAAGCTCTCCAAGATCTTTGATTGTAAAGTCATCTTGGAGGTGCTGTTTGATATGGTGAATAGCTTCCAAGTTTTCGTTGGCCACTATAACATCATCCATATAAATTAAAAGTGCGATGAAACCCGTATCACCAGTTTTGGGAAACAAATATTAATCTAACATAGCTTGTCTGAAACCATACTGAAGTAATGCGGAAGTAAGTTTGGCATTCCATTGATGACTAGCCTTTTTAAGGCCATACAGAGATTTAAGTAATCGACAGACTTTGTTATGATGTCCTTCAGAATCTTTAGGAAGTGGCATATACACCTCTTCATGAAGGTCCCCATGAAGAAACACATTGTTGATATCAAGTTGATGTAAGTGCCACCATTCGATTGCAGCTAAGGCAAGAAGAAGACGGACTATTGTCATCTTGACCACTGGACTGAAAGTGTCCAAAAAATCTACTCCCTCTTGTTGTGTGTAATCTTTAGCAACTAGGCGAGCCTTATATCTCTCCACTGATCCATCAACTTTCCTTTTGATTTTGAAGACCCACTTACACCCGATTACATTCTTACCAGGTGGTAGATCAACCAGCTCTCAAGTATGATTATGTTGTAGTGCCTCTAGTTCTACATTCATAGCTTGTCTCTAGCATTCATGTTTAACTACCTATTTATAGGTGTGTGGCTCATAATCCTGATCAACTACAGCTACAAACACATAATGTTTAGGAGTTAGGTTAGAATAAGAAAAAACATTAGAAAGTTGCAGATGGAAGCTGAGTCATAGGGCGAGAAAGAACAGAAGAAGGAATAGCAACAGGTGATGGTGCAACAGAATCTGGCAAGGTGACTGCCATTTCTGGTAATGATGAAGTAACAGGTAGAGGTGGAATATCATCAAATAATGACTGTACTGATGATGAAGGTAGAATGAAACCATCATTGGATGACTTATCAAAAATCTGCACGGCAGGAGTTAATGTGGAAAAAGGAAAAATATATTCATAAAAGAAAACATCCTGAGAAATAAAAATTCATTGAGCTTTAAGATCAAAAAGTTTAAAACCCTTAATTCCTGGAGAAAACCAACAAAAACAAATTTGATGCTTCTAAAATCAAATTTGTTTTTTAATATTAGAGTGATTTGAAACAAAAGCTAGACAACCAAAAACGTTTAAGTTATTGAAATTTGGCAGTTTAGAATATATTACTTCAAAGGGTGAGATGTTGTGAAGAACAAAAGTTGGGATCCTATTGATTAAATAGACGACATGTAGCACACATTCTATCCAGAAATGAATAGGTAAGTTAGCCTGAAATCTTAATATCTAGGCCACATTCAAAGTAGGTTGATGTTTTTATTAGGCAATGTTATTTTGTTGAGGAGTTTTAACATAAGAAGTTAGATGAATTACGCCATATGAATCAAAGAAAAATGGAATGTTAAACTCCTAACCATTATCACTTCTAGCACACTTGACAGTACGATTGAATTGAGTAAAGACATAGGAAATGAAATTTTGTATAATTGTTCTTGCTTCAGATTTTGTGTGCATTAAAAATATCCAAGTGAATCTACTAAAATCATTTACAATAGTGAGAAAATACCTATGCCCTTTAAACGTATGAGAATAATTATCTCCCCAAATATCAATATGAATGAGATCAAAAGTTGCATAGCTCATAGAAGGGCTAATAGGAAAAGGTAAACATTTATGTTTGGACATATGAAAAATATCACAAGGTTCAATATGAGAAACAGAAGGAACTATGATTTGTAGTCTAGGAAAAGAAAGATGGCCTAGCCTATTATGCCAAAGTAAATAAGTAGTCTTATTACACGTAACAGAATTAACAATAACATCAGTTGAAGCAGACAAAATGGTATTGGATTTTAGCTTGTATAAGCCTTGGGAATGCTCAACAACCCCAATCATCTTCCATGGCTGAATACTCTAGATTATACAATGAGAAGGTGATACAATTATGCAGCAAGAAATATCATGAACTAGTTTACTGATAGATAAAAGATTAAAAGTAAAGTATGGCATATAGAAAACATTCAGAAGTTTTAAAGAATCATTCAAATAAGCAGTGCCAATATGAATAACTCGAACCCTACATTTGTAAAGAAGATGAACATAAACATCATAAACCAATTTATAAGAATGGAAGAATGTTAAAGAACAAGTAATATGATCTGTAACACCAGTATCCTTAATCCATTCATTGCAATTAGACTAATTTTTGATAGTAATATTTAAAGATATGTGTGGAATCGACTTATGGTTTGAAGAAAGCAAACCTGCAGTCAACTTTGTTGGCATACGATTTTGCAAAGTCACTGCATTAATATGATGAGAGGCAGATGGAAGCCCTTGTAATAGCTATAATATCTTATCATACTGATCTTTAGTGAATTGAAATTTAGAAACCTAATCCTCTATTGTCTGAGAGTCATGATAATCAATAGATAAATTGTTCTCATCAGTAGTATCCACAACATTAGCATAAACCTGAGTGGAAGACTTCTTGGAATTCTTCATGTTGATAGGATACCCATGCTTCTTATAACATTTGTCAATGGTATGACCCTCCTTTCCACAATGGATGCAAATCAGTGGTGTGGAATTACTGAGGAACTTTCATTGTGTAAAAGTAGTAGAACCTTTAACTGCCAAAACATTGATGTCAGAAACCAAAGATCTTTCTTGTTGAATGACCAAAGAGAATGCCTTGTTTAAGGATGATAGAGGATCCATTAACAAAATTTGAGACTTTACAGTTGAATAGTATTCATTCAGACCCTTAATGAAAATCATGACCTGATCATTCTCATGAAAATCTCTTATATTCTTGAAAAGACCATAAGAACATTGAGGAGTACAAGAACAAGATGGGAGGGGATGCAAGATTTGCAATTCATCCTACAAAATTTTGAGTTTGGTAAAATACTCATGTACAGACAGAACACTTGTTAACAGGTGTAGATTTCGAGCTAAAGGTCGCATATGCAAAACGAGTTGCTTTGAGCAAAATGAGGTTTGATATCATTCCATATCTTATACGCAGAATCCAATCAAATAATGGACTGTGCAATAGAAGAAGAGACAGAGTGAATAAGCCAAGAAATTACCAAATTATTACATCTTTCCCAGGGAACAAACAGTAGATTTGTGCGAGATGGTTGTAAAATGGAGCCATCGATAAAGTTGAGTTTATTCTTAGATAAAAGTGACATTTTCATGGCTCTCTACCATTGATGGTAATTTTCATGGCTCTCTACCATTGATGGTAATTTTCATGGCTCTCTACCATTGATGGTAATTTGGTCTAATTGGAACCAAAGAAACAAGAACAACAGTTAGGTTCTCATTCACATGAAGATAGTACGGGCCGGACGGGTTGTCTTCTGATTTTGATGTCTAACCATAAGCAGTAATAGCAATCCAGGTGTGGAAGTTTTCCATAGTAGTGGGTCTCAGGTAAAGAAAGAAGAAAAGAATACTAGTAAAGAAATGATAACGTTTCTATTTGTAAACAAAGAAAAATAAGAAAGACTGGAATTCTTAAAAAGGTTCCAGACGAACATAGAGAAGCATAATCATATTCTTTGATACCATGATAGAAAACTAAATTACAAAGGGTAAATTTCTTATTCAACTTGGCACCATAAGAGTTATTTATACAAAAAGTCTGATAACTAAGGCTGTCTAACGAACTTAACTGTCAACGTAAAATATAGCGCTAACACCATTCTAGTTGAAAAAAGATTTTGAACTATTGTCAAGTTTAATCATTCTTCTTTCATTCCTAAAATTGTTCCTTGAACTTTGACTTACGAATAGGAAAATAAGAATAATAAAAATATTGTCAATCCAATCATGTGTTTCATTAACTAAATCACGAAACTTAAGTATTGTAATAGTCATAACCACTCTCATCCTTTATCTGCTTTTGATTGAATTATTTCATTTTAATATTCATAATTTTAGATAGATATCATATTCCACAAACAATCATAAAACTATTCCAATATTTTGTTTTAACTAGGCAACGAAATATTCAAGATACACAAGAATCACATTACATGAGTATTCACAATGACTATCACAATAATTAATTTTAAGAAAAAATACTCATACATCCTATAGTTTAAGCAAATAAAAAAGATATATTATTTTTAATTTTTAACATAAACTCCTCTTAAACTTTTGCTAAAAAATAACAATGAAATACATACGAATTGAGCATCACATCTAGATCAATCAACTAGTATTGATAAAATGACCTAACCCAACTTCTAAACCTAAAATGAATGAATATGTTTTTAAGATAACTATAATAAATTATTAGTTTGGATCATGTTTAATTTATTCAAGGATTAAGAACTAGATTAGTTCGTTATTTTAGTAGTATTTGACTGATCCCCGTGTAATAGTCATGTTACATGTATTTCGTTATTAATTTTTTAGCAGAAGTCTACGAGAAAGAGTTTTTTAAAAATAAAAATAAAATATTTTTTAATTTTAAAGATTGGAGGTTTTCTTAATATTGCTCAAACCATTGGGAGACTCATGTATTTTTTATCTTTTTATTTTAATTAAGCTATATAATTTTTCTTGCCTATCTTGGATTAAGTAGATTGTCTAACCTCTCATATATTAAAGAAATTAATTTACTAATTTATTAGTTAGTGTTCTATTCAAATTTTGTAATAATTTAAATGACAACATAACTCATAAATTAAAGGTATATAAAAAATCTTATAAATTAAGGTATAATTTAAATTTATAACAAGTCTTATAAATTAAGGTAATTGTCTATATATAAAATATTTGATTGAATATTTATAAAGATTTGAGAAACTAACCCACTCTCAAATTGTACTGGTTTAAATACCTCAATCTTTATTCAACAAATTTAAATCATTATTTCCAATTTTTATATGGTATTATATAGATATTCCTTATGTTTCTTCCCCCTCTGTCTCTCTTATAATTCTCCAAGATGTTCTTAAACTATAGTGGGTTTTAAAGGCACCTCTTCCAATGCTCATACCACCATTTTACAATATATAAAAACCATATAATCCTCTTGTTACCATTAACACTTCAAAGATAATAAAACTAACTACCACTATTTACATTATGAGGAGCCTCCAAATTCAATGTCTATTTAAAGGATATGATAGCTTCCATGATGGTTCTCATCCCTGTCTTACACCAATTATCAATATAAATCATAACCTAACTCCAAATCTAGTCTATACAAAATGCAAGTATCATGATCATTTTATTCTTCAATTGTACTTCCTGGTGCCTAGGATCATCTTTCCAATCTTGCTCTTTTTACATTTACTACCACCTCTTTAGAGGTGTGGATCATTTTGGATGATACTTATGCCAAACCATTACATCTTCACATTAGGGTGGTATATCTAAACTAAAAACATTATTAAAGATTACTAAATAAATGCACCTATGATTAGTATATTATTGTCTAGTTAATATGAGTGTTAATCTTATAGGGGCTACATGTACTAGTACTAATTTTCTTTCTATTGACAATGTAATAAATGAATGACTGACCTAAAGGAAAAGTTTAACAAAACTAAAATAAAAAATCTAAAATAACTAACCATTATAGTGGACGAAAATAGAAAAACTAAATGATAATTAAGATTGATAAGTGTCTGATTAAGTATTTATTTATTTCTTAATTCTTAGTTTTTAATGTTTATTTTATACATAAGATACTCAATTTGGCTCATATTTTGATTTAGGTAACAAATAAAGGCAAAATAAGCAAAATGAATTTAATTTGACAATTTTAACTAGTTTGACTATCGTTCAATTTTTTGGCCTTAACTTTCTCATCCAAAATTCAATTAAAGAGATTAAATATGTTATGAAAATATTAAAAAGAGAGCAACAACTTTCTCGTTTTAAGTTTGTTTAGAATAAGAAAGTATCAAGATCGAAATCTCGCTTAAACCTACTACTATCACAAGTTTCCATATTAAGTTGTTTGACAAATGTGGACATAATTTTTTTCAAAGCTTGTAGGGCCCACGGGAATGAAATATGTAGACAAATAATAATTTTCCTACATTATATAGAAGTCTTATTTGATTTTATTTAATTGTCTAATTTATTATTTTTGGTAGGATTATTTTAGGATTTTTATTTTTCTTAATTTCTTAAAAGACCCTGGGTTATTTAAACCCGTTTTTTTTTAGTTGAGGGGGCAAAACACATTCATATTCTAAGTTTTTCCCCTCTCTTTTAGATGTGTATTTTTAAGAAGTATGCAGGGCTAGATCTATTTCTTCTAGTTCAAGGGGTTGTGGAGCCCAAACCTTGTTTCTACATTAATCAATTACAATAACATCATTCTTTACTCTTCAAAGAATTGGTTGTATTATTTTAAGGCTAGTATTTATGGTTTATTTGTTATTTAAATTAGGCATTATAGATTATTCATAGGAAAATTTATTACTAGAATTAGGGCTTCAATCCATAATTGTTGTTATTCTTGAATCATAAGTAGTGAAATAGTATTCATGCATCATTAGGGGTAACATAACCTAAGTTAAACAATTTGATCTTATGTGATTATTGCTTAGACTAACCTATTTTCCTAGTTCTTAAAGATTTTATTACACTAAATTTAAAGAGCTTGTTCTAAGTTGTTTAACAATTAAATATAATCAAAGAGCTTGTTTTTATTGGATACAATCTAAGGGAAAATTGGGGTTAACAAAGCTTTTTGTTGCTTATGATTAGTAATTTCATAAGATGTCAAAGATAATGTTACAATTAATTTTGCTATTTAAGTGAAGGTGGAAACTGAACTAAGAATTAGGTTTATTAATGTGATTGTTTCTTATTGTAATTTGCTTATTTATGTTGCATTTATTTTGTAAACACTACTAAAAACATCTCACATCATTGGCCTTAGGACCCTTTCTCTAACATTTATAACCTAGATTGGAGGGATCATGCTAACCTAAGTTATGGAGGGAAAAAGTAACAAAACTTCTTTTTGAATAGGCAATAGGGTCCCTAATAACATTTCCAAGCCAAATCATGATTTTCCTCTAATTCAGGTATAACTTTGGAGGAATTATTAAGTCACTTACTACTACACCTTGTAATTTCAATAGGAGGGGAAATAGTTCCAACATGACTAAGAAATTCCAAAACAACATACAATTTAGCATTTAATGTTCGAAAAATACAATGAGCTAACTGGTAGTTACTATTAATAAATTAAAGGTTCAAAGTGGAGGCAAATTGCCATCTCAACCTGAGGTAAATCTTAAGAATATGAATGTTATGACCTTAAGGAGTGGTAAGAAGGTGGAAAAGCTTAAAAGGAATATTTCCTTTGTTTTTAATAAGGAGGAGATTGAGAAGGAACTTGAGAAAGAAGGGAACATTACATTGGATTCGAAGGTAAATTTTAATCCTTTAATTAAGGTTAAGTCTAACCTTTCACCTTTTCCTAACAATTTAAATAAATCAAAGAATGAAGGAAAGGAAAATGAGATCCTTGAAACCTTTCACAATGTTGAGGTTAACACACCCTTGCTTGATGTAATCAAACAAATTATATGCTATTCAAACTTCCACAAGGATTTATGTACTAATAAGTAGAAGTTAAGAGGTCATGAGAAGATCATAATGAGTGAGAGTGTTTTCAAATATTTTAAAGGAAACTTCTCCCAAAATGCAAGGATTTAGGTATGTTTGGCATTCCTTGTAAAATTGATAACACTAGGATTAAGCGAGCAATGCTAAATTTAGGAGCAACCAATAATGTTATGTCTTAATTTATTTATGTTTTGTAAATTATATGACCTTTGAAAGAAATTGACATTATTGTACAATTGGCTAATTAAACTAATGCATACCCTAATGAGGTAATTGGGGATACTCTTGTATAGGTGAATGTATTGTTTCTTTAGCCAATCTTTATGTTTTTGATATAGATGATGATTCTTTCCCTAATTTGACATCTATTTTATTATAGAGACCATCTTTTAACACATCCCAAACTAAGATAGATGTTTGTGAGAGGACCTTCACAATGTAGTTTTTTAAATTACTTTTTATGCCATAAAACATCCTAATGTTGTGGATTTTGTGTTTTCTTTTAGTGTGATAGACCCCTTAGTATATGAGGTATTTGAGCTAAATGGTAGGGATGGACTAGAAGTTACTTTGACAAAGCTTATTGAGTTGGAAAAAAAAATAGATGTGGAGTGAAGTGAGGGATTATAGGAGATAATTTTAGCCTTTCACTCCTTAAAATAAATCTAAAAAAGGTATGAGCTTGCTTCTATTTATTTATATAAATCTAATTATAAATTATTACTTTTTATTGCGCAAGCTTCTACTTTGGAATTAAAATCATTGCCTGCCCACTTGAAATATGTGTACTTTAGGAACAATGAGACTTTTCTTATAACACTTCATGAAATTTGATTTTTATCTAAAAGGATAAGTTAGTTCATATGCTTAAAGACCATAAGAAGGCAACCCAAGTGGATTTTATTTCTTTTCCCTCTTATAATGCAATTCCTATCAAAAATAACATTAGTAGGATCACTTCAACACCTAAATTTGATGGAAGAGTTTAAACTTCAAAAGAGGAAATTAAGAAGATAATTCTCAACCACAATAAAGATTCAATAGATAAACTTGTTAAAATGTGGCTTCTTGATGGGAACTTAGATCCTTTATACCTAACTTAATAAATATGAACTAAGCTAAGGAGCTAATTGTTGGACCCTGAAAAATTTTTCTTTAAGTCAAGCATGATTTGAATTAGTTTTGAGGTTTAGACAGATTAAATTTTTGTAGTTGTAATTATGTCAAGGTTAGTAGGATTTATTGAATGGGTAAGTGGAATTAAAATGTTAATGTAATAAGGATGTTCAAGGGCATTTTTGGGAGATCATTTAAGCATAAAAGAACATAAGCTTATAAGCAAGGGTAAGATGGACTTTCTGGGCTCATTAAGGGTACAAAAGGAAAAAGAATACACTGTCTAGCATATAAGAGGAGAAAAACTTGAACTGAAGAGGGAGGAGAGTGTAAAATGAAAATAGGAGAGAAGAAGAGAGGTTTCGGTGAAAAAGAAAAGAAGAGAAATCAAGTTTGTTAAGGTAGGTTAACCATCTTTTCTTCTTGCTTTATTAAAGGAATGGCCTGTGCTGAGAATGAAGGAGTTAGAGAGAAAAGAGGTTTGTGTGGGAAGATGATGGATTCGGGGAACCCAATTAATTTTAGGGTTTCTAAACTAGATCTTAGGTTTTCTAACTTAGATGGACTATGGGTAGGTTATATTTGAGTTTAATTTGTGTTTGTTGAAATTTTGTGATTTTTGAAGTTTATGAATTTTTATTGAAATGTTGTTTTGAATGGAACCTTGATTGTTTTAGGAAACCAAGGAAATCCTACCCAAGAGCAAGGGGAAACGCAAGCTTGAGTTAGATTTTTGCAAACTAATTAGGTGGGTAACATATGTATAGTTATAGTGTAATTAGGCAAATTCTTGCCTATATGTGTATGTTGAAATTGATTTGTTTGAAATTGACTTGTTTGTAAATGTTGAAAATGCATGATGAAATATGACTATGTTATACCTCAAAAGAGGTCATAGCATTTTGTATTAAATGAAAAGAAGACAAAGCATAAAAGTATCAGTATATGAGAAAACAATTATATGCTTTTGTTTGGGCAAGAGTGGAACCATTATGTTCATCACATGCACGTTAATAAGAGCCTTCTCTTGACTACTCCCTTGTGGCATATGAGCTCCTAAATTGCACTTATTTTATTCATGGGGCAAACTTCGGTTTCTTCATTTTGTTTCGATGGAAGCCTTGAGCCATTTATTGTACACTGCATCTTTAATTTGTCAAGTATGATGCATTTGAGCGTTATGTGCCATAGGTGTTAAACTAAATTGAAGAATGCTTGAATTAATGAATATACGCATATATATATATATATATGCCTATGGTTATAAATATGTTAGTCAATGAGCTGTGTAGCTCACCCCAATATTCCCTCCTTAGGTGCAGAACAAGAAGGTTAGCAATCCTTGTAAGGCATCGAAAACTCCAAGATATTAGAAACTTTTGTAACTAAATTAGTTCGATCACTTTTGGATAGCTTCATAAGCATGTTAAACACTGAGCATCCTATATATATTGTATTTTGTGTTAAGCCCTTGTTTATAATGTTATTATGTAACTAAAGTAATGTATGAGGTTCTGTTGATTTGGCAAATGAGTTTGGAACTGAAAAGTTCCCCAGGTGTATGTGCATGTTTCTTTTCTAGTTGCATATTTCATAATCTAAATCTTTCAAAGGTGTATAAATTGTGTACTAACTTCAGGGAAAAAATTGGACTAATTTAGGCTAAATTAATCAAAATTGTCTTCTGGAAAACTATAGCTTATCTTTCTAGCTTTCCAAAGGTATAAAGTATGAAATGTTTAGATAGCAGAGTCAAAAGTTATGGTCCTTATAAGTGGAGATGCTCAGGAGTATAGGACGTAATGTCTGGTGATGACATATCATCTAGAGATGATGTGTCATCTGGTAAAGACGCTTCACCTGGTGAGGACGTATTTTCTGATGACTTTATATCGTCTGGTAATGATGTCATATCGTCTGATGCACTATTCATCTAATCCTATCGTCTGGTCCCATTTTTGACCCTTTAGATGATAGAATTTGCCTTCAAGGTCTTCATGAAAGTTGTAGATCTGGAAGTACCTTTCAAAGAAAACCTTAATCTGAAGCCTCTAGTGAAAGTTATGCTAATTGTTCCAAGATAGGTACATTATGATTGAGGACATGAGCATGGTTGATTCTTTTGGCCATAACTTCATAACCCGACCTTCAAATTAAGTGATTTTTGAAGCAATAGATTCCTGACACATTTTCCTATCTCTCAATAAATTTTTTAGTTTTTGGGATTGATTTGAAAGAGATTGACGGAAGGAAAAATTAGGGATCGATTGGAGGGGCATAACTAGGTTATGAACACACTTTGGATTTTTAAGCATATCTTGAGCTATAAAGCTCCGAATGAGAAGCTTTTTGTTTCAAAGTAAACTAGAGGCATAGAGCTATAATTTTCTTGAAGAAGTCAAATTGTTATATTGGTGATGGGCTGCTGTGGGCAAGCCACCCTTGTGAGATGACGACAAAGTGAGGGTTCATTGGAATAACCCTATAAGGAGACCCGCTCATGCTTTTCAACTCCGGAATAATTGTTGGGCTCTAAAAATAGCAACATTTTGTGGTATCAGAGCTTAGGTTTTTCTTAGGCTTAAAATGCATAGTAGGATAAATTGTTATGTTATGTGATTACTTGTTGCATTGTAAAATTGATTGAATTGCGTTAAATGACGTGCATGTCATACACACATATAGGGATTAGGATTTTAAAATGAAATGTAGCTAATCATTAGTGTTTCCAATGAAGGAGTGAGATGCCACCTCGTAGAAGGAAATGAGGAGTTCTGCAATGATCAGTTGCACTTAACTCTATGAAAAGAGAGGAGAGTACTGATGAGTCAATAGCCCCAGAAAATATTGAGGCTTCTGTAGGGCAAGGTAGTGAGCCCATTCGATCACAGACGCAGGAGTCTCCTCTTCTGCAAGAGCAAGTGCCTGTTCCATTGGATCCGAGGATGTTTTAAGCATTTGCTCAGCCCTTTGTTTAGCTCATGGGCCAGATGTTGTAATCTTTTACTCCGGCCCCAGTCAAGAAGGGGAAACAGTTTGATAAGCTCAGGAAGTTTGGGGCAGTGGATTTCTATAGGACAACAGATCCAGAAGAAGCTGAGACCTGGTTAAGAAAGACCAAGAGGATACTAGATCAGATGGAGTTTGAGGATGATGAGAAAGTAGTGTATGCTGCAAGCTTGCTATAGGGAGATGCTCTAAATTAGTGAGAAAGTGTGCCAGGGAGCCAGATGAGACCACCAGCGCTGGTATGGAAAGACTTCTTAGCTGCTTATAAGAAGAAGTACCTATCTAAGGTGTACATTTAGCAGAAGCAGAGAGAGTTTCTGAGTCTCACCTAGAGGGAGATGACGGTGAGCAAATATAAGTGCTGATTTACACAATTTGCCCAATGTGCAGTTGAGTTAATGATGAGCGAAGCGGCTAAGTGCCAAAGGTTTAAAGCAGGACTACATCTAGCCATCAGAGAGAAAGTGGTGGTGCAGAATTTTTATGATTTTCAACAACTGGTTGAAGCGGCTCTGAGGGTTGAAAACATTGAGAATATAAAAAATGTTGTCAATAAAAAGAGAAAAGGGAGAGAACAATTTAAGAGGGAAGGTGGTGCTTCTGGGCCAGAGAGGGGTGCCAAGTCCTTCCCTATGTAGTCTGGGGAGAGAAGTAGTGGTGCCAGCAACTCCATAAATATGAGAACTATTTCTCATCAAGCCTCAACAGCTGGAGGCAATAGAAGCGGAGAAGGGGACAAGTCATCCGTCCCTAAGTGTGATCATCGCAGCAAGTTCCATGGAGGGGAATGTTACAGATTGTCTGGAGCATGTTTCAAATGTGGAGAGAAGGTGCACATGGTTAGAGAGTGTTCGCAGCATGCAAGAAAAGAGGGAACACAGGTGCAAGCTTCGAAGAGAACTGAGGCAGTGGGGCATAAGATGGCAACTGAAGTGGGTAACTCTGATGCAGCTAGGAGGGTGAATCCTTCAGGAAGACCAAGGGGGCAAGTACCAGCTAGAGTGTTTGCAATGACAGGGGAGGACATAGAGACCATTCCAAAAGTTATAACTTGTATACTTAAATTATTTGATAATGATGTGATTGTTTTGATTGATCCAAGTTCTACCCACTCCTTTTTTCATCGGGTAGAATTGTGTATGGTAGAGATTTGAGCCCATTGGATACTCCTTTGATGGTAACTACTCCAATCGATCAGTATATCATGATTAGTCAAGTTTATAGAGACTGAGAGATATATATTGATGGGGGACATATAGTGGTGGATCTAATGCCATTAAAGATGGGAGGATTAGACGTAATTTTGGGTATGGATGTCTTAGAGAAATATAATGTCAACTTAGATTGCAAATAGAAGATAGTGGAGTTTGAGCTGGATAATGGAAGAAAGGTGATGTTTATAGGAGACAGAAAATTTAGCTCATCGAGGATTGTTTCAACTTTGACGGTAGAGAAAATGATGAGAAAAGCGTGTGAAGCATTTTTGGCCTATGTGGTAGACACGAGGATAGATAGAGGGAGGTTAGAAGATATTCCAGTGTTCATGGAATTCCTAGATCTCTTTCTCAAGGAATTATCAGGACTATCATCATTTAGGGAGATTGAATTTCCCATTGAGCTTCTTCCAGGCATAATGCCAATTTCGATTCCGCCTTATAGAATGGCTCAAGCGGAATTGAAGGAGCTTAAGGAGCAATTGGAAGATTTGTTGGAGTAAGGTTATATTAGGTCAAGCTCTTCACTTGGGGAGCACTGGTCCTTTTGTAAAGAAGAAAGATAGATCATTGCTAGTGTGTGTGAATTATAGGAAGCTTAACCATGTCACCATCAAGAAAAGATATTCGCTTCCACGCATCAATGATTTGTTTGATCAGTTGAAAGGGGTAAGGGTTTTAAGATAGATTTGAGATCAGGTTACCACCAATTGAGGATAAAGGAGTCCGATGTATTAAAGATTGCTTTTAGAACACAATATGGCCACTTTGAGTTCTTGGTCATGCCTTTTGGGTTAACGAATGCACCTGCAGCTTTCATAGACTTGATAAATCGAGTCTTTAAGTCCTTCTAAGACCAATTTATCATTGTCTTTATTGATGATATATTGGTTTATTCTAAGAGTGACAAGGAGCATGAGGAACATTTAAGAGATGCCTTAAAGACATTGAGGAAGAATGAGTTGTATGCCAAATTCGACAAATGTGAATTTTGGCTAAAGGAAGTGACATTTCTTGGATTTGTGATTTCAGAGCAAGGAGTACATGTGGATTTGAGGAAGATAAAAGCGGTTTTGAAATGGGAAACACCTAAGAATGTAGTGAAATGAGAAGTTTCTTAGGATTGGTCGGGTATTATGGAAGGTATGTGGAGGGTTTTTCGATAATAGCAGCTCCACTTTCCAAATTGATAAGAAAGAATCAAAAATTTGTATGGACAGAGGAGTGCCAGAGCAGTTTTGAGGAATTGAAGAACAAACTTATAAATGCACTGGTTTTGACTTTGCCTTCGAGTAATGATGCATATGTAGTGTATAATGATGCCTCAAGGAAAGGATTGGGTTGTGTGTTGATGCAAGGAGATAGAGTGATTGCTTATGCTTCTAGGAAATTAAAGTCCTATGAGATGAATTATCCTACGCATGATTTGGAGTTAGCTGCCATAATTTTTTCATTGAAGGTATGGAGACACTACTTATATGGAGTCACTACTAGGGTGTTTACAGACCACAAGAGTCTTAAGTATTTGATGAGCCAAAAGGAGTTGAATTTGAGACAAAGAAGGTGGCTAGAGCTATTGAAAGATTATGATTTGATGATAGACTACCACCTGGGGAAAGCTAATATAGTAGCGGATGCACTGAGTAGGAAGTCCACTATGGCACATGTGGCGACAGTATACCTTCCTTTGTTGACGAAATTAGCCAAACTTAAGGTGACATTGAGGCAAGTCGAGTCTGATTGTATATTGGCTAACTTTAGAATGAGGTCGGTATTGAATGAGAAGATTAAGGAATTTCAGGAACAAGGTGAGTATTTGAGCAGGCTCTGAGAAGAGATTAAAAATAGTAAACCTTCTGAAATAGAAATCAGAGAAGATGGACTGATGGTAGTAGATAAAATATTATGTATTCCTGACATGTTGGAGTTAAAAGAAGAGATTCTAGATGAGGCACACAATGCACCTTACGCAATGCACCTAGGAAGTATGAGAATGTATAGAGATTTGGAAGAGCATTTTTGGTGGAAAGGTATGAAGAAAGAGGTTGCAGAATATGCAAAAAGATGCTTAGTGTACCAGCAAGTTAAAGATGAACACCAGGCACCTCCAGGCAAGCTTAAAGCTCTGTCAATTCCAAAATGAAAATGGGAAAAGATTACGATGGATTTTTTGATGGGATTGCTGAGGACTAGCAGGAAGCATGATGCAATATGGCTGATTGTGGATAGGTTAACCAAGTCCACACATTTCTTACCAATTAAACAGATGGATTCTTTGAATGTTTTGGCCAAGAAATATGTGGATGAAATAATTTGACTTCATGGGATTCTAAGCTCCATAGTTTTGGATAGAGACCCCAAGTTTATCTCTAGATTTTGGGAAATCTTACAGGAGGCTTTGGGATCCAAATTGCACTTTAATATAGCTTTCCATCCACAAAATAATGGCCAATCAGAAAGGACAATATGGACATTGGAGGCAATGTTGAGAGCTTGTGTTATGGAGTTCAAAGCTTAACGGAGAGATCATTTACCTTTAATCGAGTTTGCTTATAATAATTCCTATCACTCAGGAATTCAAATGGCAACTTATGAAGCTTTGTATGATAGGAGGTGCAAAACTCCTATTTGTTAGGATGAGGAAGGTGAAAGGAGACTTGTAAGATCTGAGTTACAAGTCACAGTGTTGAGTCAAAATGACTTCACATATATATGATTTTGATGAATAACAGACGAAGTAAAAAAGGCAATCGAAGAAGTAGAAAGCAGACGGACAAATAAGAAAACAGACGGACAATACAAAAGCAGATGGACATTTGAAAAACAGACGAAGTAGAAAGCAGACGGACAATACAAAAGCAGACGGACAATACAAAAACAGACGGACATTTGAAAAACAGACAAAGTATAAAGCAGATGGACAATACAAAAGCAGACGGACAATACAAAAGCAGACGGACATTTGAAAAGCAGACGAAGAATAAGAAAGCAGACGCAGAATGAAAAGCAGACGCAGAATAAGAAAGTAGACGGAGAATAAGAAAGCAGACGCAAGAGTCAGTTCGAGTTAGTTACAGAACTCAACTGATTAACTGTTTCTTTCAAGATTCAAGAAGCAAGATTCAAGAAGCAGTTACAAGCGAAGGTTATAAATATGAGTCAAAGTCGAAGATTGCAAACTTGCTTCAATGCTAGTTGATTTACACATACACAAATGAAAAAGCTTGTCTGAATGATTGTTGTGCGAATAAGCTAAGAGCTAGTCTTACTGTAACAGAGTTCAAACACTTTTTGTAAGAAAGTAGAACAGATAGCCTGCAGAGGCTAAGAGTTAAAAAATACTGAGTGTAGAGACCTGAAGAGGC
>JANVCQ010000230.1:10787577-10814831 GCA_025531925.1 Erythroxylum plowmanianum
ATTCCTCAATTCTCAATAAATCACTTTTCACTCAACTCACAATCTAACCAATTGACTACTCAATTCCACTTATCGCTAAATTCTCAATAACTCATAACTCTCACAATTTTCACAATTCAACTCATAATCACAATTAAATGCTGGAATAATCATGAATGCATGTCACTATATATGCATGTGCAATTTACTCATGTCACTGATGTGGAATCACTATACGTGCAAACTAAGTATGAATGCACTCACTGCTCAATCCATCCAAATTACCGATATGCCGTCACATCGGTAACGGGATGTTACATGTATGACGTCATCTTCTTCTGTGTTTTGATTGATGACACACTTCTTCTATCTTTTGCTTCTTCTGCGTTACTATTCCCAAACTTCTTCTGGGTTACTATTCCCAAACTTCCTCTGGGTTACTGTTCCCAAACTTCTTCTGTGTTTTGTATCTTCTGGGTTTTGTATCTTCTACCTTTTGTCCCTTCTGTCTTTCCACTCCTTCCATCTTTTGTATCTTCTCTGTTTCGTTTCTTCTGCCTCCTCCTGTCTTTCCGCTCCTTCTATCTTTTTGTATCTTTTGGGTTTCGTATCTGCTGCCTTTTGTTCCTTCTGTCTTTCCGCTCCTTCTATCTTTTGTATCTTCTATGTTTCATATCTTCTGCCTTTTGTTCCGTCTGTCTTTCCGCTCCTTCTATCTTTTGTATCTTCTATGTTTCATATCTTCTGCCTTTTGTTCCGTCTGTCCTTTCGCCTCTTCTGTCTTTTGTATCTTCTAGGTTTTGTATCTTCTGCCTTTTATTCCTTCTGCCTTTTCGCTCTTTCTATCTTTTGTATCTTCTGTGTTTCATATCTTCTGCCTTTTGTTCCTTTTGTCTTTCCGCTCCTTCTGTCTTTTGTATCTTCTGGGTTTCGTATCTTCTGCCTTTTGTTCCTTCTATCTTTCCTCTCCTTCTGTCTTTTGTATCTTCTGGGTTTCGTATCTTCTGCCTTTTGTTCCTTCTATCTTTCTGCTCCTTTTGTCTTTTGTATCTTCTGTGTTTTGTATCTTCTACCTTTTGTTCCATTTGTCCTTCCGCTCCTTTTGTCTTTTGCATCTTCTGGGTTTTGTATCTTCTGCCTTTTGTTCCTTCTACCTTTTCGCTCCTTTTATCTTTTGTATCTTCTATGTTTTGTATTTTCTGCTTTTTGTTCCTTCTGTCTTTCCGCTCCTTCTGTCTTTTGTATCTTCTATGTTTCGTATCTTCTGCCTTTTGTTCTTTCTATCTTTTGTATCCTTCGTGTTTGATTTCGAATGCCGGGCTCTAGAAACGGGGTCCAGCAGTTAATATGTGGATGCTTACTAAAAGTAGTAAGTACATCGGATGATCCACTATGAGATTATCATCTGAATGATTTATCAAATGTCAATGATTAGTCTCATCATAGCAATATTGCAAATATCCTTAGGCTTGAGGTACTTAAGGATATCTTGGATAGTAATTTTGTGCTTTGACACCATTCCATGTTACCTCAAGATGAGGTTGCTTATAAGGTGGTAATTGGGTACAACTATTGGTATTTGAAGGTAATTAGGTAGCCAATAAAGGATTCACCACTCCTGATAGAAGGAAATGATACCTACGACCTTTTGTCGGGGTCATCACTCAGGACTCTCTGGTCAGAATAGATGTGTCATGAAGAGAGTCTTCAATGACATAAAGAGTAATAATGAGATCCTCAGGATGAGAACTAATATCACTTGGACTAGATGTGGCATTGTCAAACTAGTGGGAGTTGACGCGTGATCCATACTCTAAACCAAGTAGGGTATAGAATGGTGAAAGGACGAATTACATGGTAATTGCCTATGGAAAGGTTCGTAAGTCAGATAATTGACTATTAAAGAGTTCATATTTCAATCCACTTACCATCTAGTAAATTGGCATCATGAAACCATTCATGAATTGCTCGGATTAAAAGATAATTCAAGTCGCCAAACATCTAGAACCTAAAGGGTCACATGCTTAGGAGATTGAGGGAATGTTTTGGGATAATATCATGATATAATCATGTTAAGAAATGTTGAAAAGGAATGGTCGAAGAAAATGTTGCATGGATGTCCAAAGTGGAGTCTCGATCGTGACCAGCTAAGTCATGATCATGACCCACTAATTCCAACAACATATATAAGTGATTTCTCATCACTTAAACATAAACATCATAGCTAAGGAGTCCAAAAACATTCTGGAAATTTAGAGGGAGTTAGAAGGAGGGTTTCTTTACATGTCAAGCAAGGGTTGCTTGATGTTTATTGCATGTGATATAATTATCTTCTATCCTTCCTATTAAGCATCCTACTTGTGTTTCCATCTTGTTTGGTGCTCAAATCTTCCTTACACATTATATTGCTTCATCTCTGCGTGTTCTTCACTGGTTGTTGAAGGTGTTTGGTGTTTGCTACAACCTAAACAAAGAGAAGATTTATGAAAAGATGATCATTTCTAGGGTAAATATGATGTAATTTTATGTTCTTACATTATGTTTATATATTCACATATATTCTGGGTTCATGGGGATATCGTGGAAGTTGGAATTTTGATTTTGACACTTTTACTGCCTTGCCATGTATATGATGCGTTATTTCGGGCCTCTTCAGCACCTATTTCATATAGAAGAATCTCTTGTAAAGAGTGTGGACCTTTATTTCACTGAAGTTAGAAAACGAATGACCATTGGAATAATAAATTCCCCTCTACGTAGTCAGACTTCAACTTATTTTGGCAATTCTAGATAACCTTCACATCCTTTTGGGCTTCCACTTATAGTTACCTCAAAGCATGGTCAAAGAAGTGGAGAGGATCCTAAAGAGTTTCTTATGGTCAAGTAAAGCAAAAAATGTCTTAAGTGTTAAAGTAAAGTGGGTGGAAATTTGCTCATCTAAGTAAAAGGTTGTTTAGGTATAAAATTGAGTAAACTTATTGACAAAAATGTTCATGTCTAAAGTAATATGGAAGCTCTTTATTGATATTAAATCAATATGGGTTCGATGAACATTCCTATACAATACAGGATCAAAGCTTCTAGTTTATTAAAGTAGAGCCAGCCAACTCTTGAAGTCTCAATTAAATGTTGAAATTAAGAGATACTATGGCTCAAGAAATGAAAGTCAAAATTGGAAATTATAGGAGATCTTAGGTTTGATTCAAAAATTGGAATGATCTAGGTCCCCTTTTCATAATACAGAGACTTAATAACTTAAAATGATTAATTGATCTATCTAAGGTAGAAGAAATCATTTCAGATAGGGAATGACATTGCATATATAGAGGATTTAGTGTTACTATAAGATCTGTCCCTAAATATAGACCAAGAGTGGAGAAAGAAGATAGGATAATGTGGATGAAGCATAGCTCATAATGCTTCACTTGGTATGGTAATAAGGTTGGCCTGGCTCAACTTGACCCCCAAGGGCACTACATGCACTCAACTTAAAGTTCAATTGAGCTTAGTTTATATTGCCTAACTTAAGCCAATCAAATTTTGGGTAGGTTGAAGCTTACTCAAAATCAACCTATGCCTGATTCTATCTTAACCCATAAAGTAGCTAGAAGAAGCATTATCTGGAGATAAAGAGTTTGTCCACCTCCAACAACTAGAAACTTTCTAAGAAAAGAACATTATTTTGAGTATATCTTTATTTCCACTTTAAAAGACTTGTTTCTACTATTATTTCTAAGAAACCAAAAGGAACCCAAACTGTAAACTCTTCATACTATTATGGAGTCAATAGAACCATTGACTATCATTAAAAAACAACACAAAAAAGTAAAAGATTAAAGAAATTGAAGAACTAGGATTAGTCCCAAAAAATCCCTATATGCTCTCTTATCGAGTAAAAGAAAAAAAGTAAGGGGAAAAGACAGTTGTGGAAGGAAGATCAAACTAGTAATAGATCTTCAAAATTCAAATAAAAGAAAGGAAAGAACAACAAGAAGGACGAATTGGGTATTAAGGTCAAAAAATGAAAATAAAAATAAATCCTCCAAAAGAAGACGAACTTAGTCATGAAATAGATAATAGGGTGTCAACAAGAGAGAATAGACGAAGGGAAGCAATAAAATGAGTAGTAGAGCTCTAGGATTAAGAAAAATTTAATGTATGTGTTACGCTTCGAGCCATGCCAAGCTTTAAAATTCAACTATTGAATTTTATTTGTTTCACTCTCAGCCCAACTTTTACTCTACTTTCCTTCCTAATTTTTTCCCATTTGCTCACCATGATTGAATTTTGGGAACAAGGTGGTCATAAATCTATGTTGTGCTCCTTAGGATTGATTATATTAAAAATTATTATGAAGTTGTAAGAATGGTTTGTATAAGAGTGGCCACCTTGCAATTCCTCTAAAAGTGAAAGTTTAATCCTTAAAATAAGAAATTACGAAGGGAAATAAGTATTGATTGGTTGAAGATGTCCTTATAGGTATGATTTATCTCAGTGCTTTCTAAAAGGAGCAGTCTACTTGGTAGCCCCACGGGTAGCCTCCGAAGGATATGAGTTTTGTAATGTCCTTTGATATGTACTACAAAAAATTCTATATTATGGAGGCTTCCAAGTGATTTCATTAAAGGATGTCTGAGAGTAAGGAAAGTGTTTATTTAATTTACTACAAATGGATGACAATAGAAAAAAAAAAAGGCTATCAGGTGATGAAGGAATATGATGCATATCATCATGGATTAAGATGTATAATTTTGATGGCAAGGTGAATAATTAGTAGAGATGGTAATATTAATAAGGGCACTATTGTCCACTTATGTCAAAAATTCAACACGACCATAATCCAGACTAACATAACTTGATAGGTGAACAATATTAACAGCTTTTTATAACAGCATTAAGAATGGAATAGACAATCATAGTGTATAAGCAATGGTATGTAAAGCGAAGAATATTTAATGAAATATTTTAAAATGAAGGTATTGAAAAAAAATTACAATATCGTATAAGGGTCCTTTTGACTTCATCATTTAAATTAAGTTATATTATAAAACATAAGGATTAAAAAGAATAAAGAAATATAAGACGAGATATGGTAGAATTAATAATTAAAAAAATGACTAATTTGGTTGATTAAGCTATAAAAACTTGAACTAACTAATTTTTTAGTTTAAATTTTCAACATTTCGATTCTTTAATAATCCTCGTTATTAAAATTTAATCAGTTTATTAATTAATCGTTGATTTTTTAAATTAATCAATTTTTATAAACTAAAATAAATCAATTAATTTTTATTTAATAATCAAAATTTTTAGTTAAACCACAATTTTTTCGAATGATAAAGACAAATTCCTTCAATTTTATTTAATTTTTAACCGACTTTATCAAAGGTCTAATACCTATTTAATCTTTTAAATTATAAACTTCTTATCTTGTCATTTAACTTTTGATATAATTTTTAAAACAGTCGGTAGAATTGTAAAGTAGACTTTAAAATCAAACTGTCATGTAGTTATTGTATATTCAGAGTTCTTCCATTCAATACAGATAGTTCCCTACGAGTTACAGGTTTATTGGTAAAAGTTCTCTTTTAACCAACAATTTGCAACTTATACTTGATAGGCTTATACATTCTTGGGTACATTCTTAGTTCCCACTGCTACAAACTACTGCAGGTTAATACATATAGTAAAATACGCATTTTCTCCCAAAAAGTGAAAAGGAAGAGAAATTACCATGATAAGATCACTGATGAGGTGTCAAATATGGCTCTATAAATAAATTCCCCTATTAAATAAAACAAGGTTGTATACGTGTATCAGTATGTGCAGGTGTATAATTAATAAATGGACAGGCAGGGTTCATGGAAGCGTTTACCTGAAAAGGTGAAGGGCCATGGCTCTTAGAAGAGATCTCAGACACTAGACTTCTGTCGCAATGGATTAGGATGTCGAATTCCATGCAAAAGTCTTGTTAGACTTGTATCACAATGGATTAGGGTGTCGAATTCCATGCAAAAGTCTTGTCAAACGAGAAGTCTCTTTTTCAGTGACACCTAAATGTCATTGCCTCTTCGACCCTGAACTTTTGTATTAGTCCTCGCCTCTTTGGTTGTCTTAGATATTATCACTATTTTACAATCTTTATGGGATCATTTTACAAGTTGCACAACCTCTTTGGCTTAGCTATCTTTCACTATTAGGCTATTTATTGCGTATCTAATTCAGATAAGAACATGCGTGTGTGTATATAGGCTTTCTATTTGATATCTAATTCAGATAAGAACACGTGTGTATATATTTCACAATCCTTATGGAATCATTTTACAAGTTGCACGACCTCTTTAGCTTAACTATCTTTCACTATTAGGCTTCCTATTTGATATCTATCTGTGTGTGTGTGTATATATATATATATATATATATGAAAATTAGAAAATTTGTATTACTAAGCCAAAGACAGTTCAAAATAGTTCATGTAAAAGGTAGAAGAAGAACATAACATTACAAAGGGGCTTTTACCCTTTAATATACTAACTAGCTAGTAGAGAAATGTTTAGCTACAACCCGCCTTAAGTGGAGGGACAGTATTAAAAGTTAATTTGAGCTTTGATCTGAGGAGACATATATATTAAGAGACTTGCTCTCTCTCTGAGTAGGTGTGTATATGACATCAAAAGAATCAGTACATGTTATGCGTTCAATGTTTGTTTTCTTAGTCTTTTTTGTTTCTATTTCTATTTTTATTTTTTTATTTTTATTTTTAAATTCAATAAAATTTATTTGTCTGAGTTTTTAATTTTAGTTTCTTCTATTTTTCATAATTTATGAAAATTATAAAATTGATTTTTGTCTTTTGCTTTTATTTTTTATAATCTGATTTACTATGAAACTCAGTATATATTATTTAGTTATTTAATATTAATTATTAATATGAATTATGAATAATTAAATTTATTTTATTTATAATTAATTTGAATATTAATTTTTTAAAACAAATTTTAATTTAATAAATATAATTTACTCTTCAAAATATATAATTTTAAATAAAATTTTTAATAATTAAAATAAATATTAATTTATAAATAATTATTTATTTTAATATAATTTTCGTTGATAATTTTTTAATAAATATTATAAATTTTATTTTGTTTATTATTATAAAATAATTTTTATCTAATACGAAATTATTAGACATTAACAATTAAACAGAAAATTAAAAATTAAAAATAGAAAGCAATTGAAAACAATAATAAAAAATAAAAATGAAACCAAATAATTGAGGAGACTTTTTTCGTATTATCAGTTATTTCTGTCAAAATGTCAATTTATCTTAGTTTCAGAGGGCTTAAACATGCAATCAAATACCGATACCTGTGGCTGTCGATGCTTAATAATGCAAGTCGGTCAATAAAGATAGCACTGACAAGAAACGTAACATCAACCCCATACCCAATTCACCGGTTGAAATCTTCCGACCCATGTATCCCCCTCTTTTGAAAGTTTACATCAAATTGTGACCCCACAACCACAACCTCTTTTGTACTAAACAAAAGTTTTAGCGCCACGATCGTTAACTTCTTCTTTCTAACTAAGGATAGGAAAATTTTTCTTGACAACAAGGTCAAAACAGTAGAACACAACTGCTTTCTAGAGGATAAAAAAACTATTATAAATAATTCCTATTCATAGAGAAAGATTATGTTACATCGAACCATGGAAAGAAAGTTGGTTTATAATTAAGCAGAATATTGCTCTCAGACGATGACCTCATGCCATGGACATGATAAGAAACTTTATCACATCTGTTACCAAAACCTAGTAAACAGTGCATTTAGGATTTACTATGGTAATTTACCACCAATATCGCAATGTTTCTATTGTGACCACTTTTAATTCTTGGGTCAGGCTTGACAAGCATCAAAGGAAAAAACTGAAAAGAAAAAAAAAAACAATGGTATCATATGAAGTTTAGATTGCAATATGCAATTGGGACTGTGATGTTGTAATTTTTTAAAAATTATTATAACTAGTATTCAAATTTATTATAGGATGTTTAGAAGTTCAAATCTGGTTAACTGAAAATACAGTAATATCTCACATCCACAATATCAGTCTTAAGTTGATTGAGGTATATTAGATCATCCTCCCGGCAATTGGAACTACTAAGACTAACTTTTGAGGCTGGACAAAGTACTACCTAAATCTCATAATTCTTAGAATTTCCATTTTAAATATGAATTATAAGGACAAGCTGGAAAGGGAAAAGCAAATGGGACATGCAACAATATAGCCTTATGACTGACATCGACTGACATCGATCTTAGTACTTCAGACATGGGAAGATCATTCTGAGGGCCTAGTGTTGTTCTGGCTATGTCGTATATATATGAATGTAACGGGTTCTCGCTCGCATGATGCGTATAAAGATGCATGTAGCCCTTGACCCGCTTCCAATGAAATCAAAGTTACGATAAGAATGCTTTTGGGTTGTGATGTTCGATTTTCTGAAGGATTCCTACTGTTTCCAAGATCAAAGCATTGGTACCAGTACTACTACTACACATACAAACTCTTTTTTCTAAAAACTAATACTTTACTAGCACTATCCTACTTCCTGTATAGTTATGAAATGAATAAACGAAGACAAGAATTTTATTAAACGAACACAGATTCAAACTAAAAATTAATTCCTCACCGTTTTATTTTCTTTTCATTTAAATCGAGTCTTCCACATTAGTCCTGATTTTATATTACCGATCTTCGTTTTATCAACGCAGCTATGCAGTTGAAGAACATGAAAAAACTTGATCCAAAAGAGCAGGAAGTACTTGCTAGCATGTTGCCCTACTACTTCCCTTGGTTTGGTAGTTCTTTTCTTCTCCATAGCTACCAACCTCGGAAAATACGACCATGTATAAGGGCAACGCGGAGTATTTTGATGATCACTGTTGCGTGCGTACATACACACACATCTCTCTCTTCCTCCACATATATTCATGCATGTATGACACATGCATAATCAAGAATCCTACATGAAAACTCATCTGTATCACATGGTAAACAACAGCTTAAGATACTAGACATATATATCAACGTTAATGAATGTATGAAATATCAGAAGAGTAAGAAAAATTAACTAGTCGCTAGTGTATAAAACACCCCCAAGAGTTCAATTCCATGAATCGTACTAATTGAAGCTTTATATACAACATATGAACCTAACCCTCCACACATGACTGGAGACACATCTGGTGAGGGTAAATCCAGCTCGAGGAAGTAAAATTTTGTGATATAAACTTACTCCATAGGGTAGCTAGATAAAGTTCTACGCTTTTAGGAGGGTAATATTGAAACTAAATCCTAGTGAAACTGGTATAATGTTGAGGTCATGAGATCATAGAACTAATGTAGCCGATCACTTGGTTTAAATCATAAATAAAAAGGGAAGTAGTTCTATAGTAAGGATATTTGTATTTATTAGACGTAGGTGCACAGCTTCGTTTCATGTAGAAGTTGCGATTAAACGTCAAGCAGATATGAGATCAGGGAAAGCCAGAGAGCAAATTGTTTTTTCTGAAGCTTGATAGCCAGGTTTATAAGAGGTACCCCTATATATTAGTATACTACGATTGGACTCCTTTATCTTTTTGAAGCAAAGAAATTTTGCTCAGAGAAACAAGTTAATCAGTATCACTATATTGAATAGATCGATCATATGGTGACTTACTAGGGTTTATCCTGCGGGTTAACTAAGCTTTCAAGGTCGAACAGACAATGAAACAAAGGTTATACTGCAAGAGGCTTCTCCCACGACAAGAATAGCATGGAATTCACTCACCCGCCAGTTATAAACATAAGGATTCTTCAGTTTCCCCTATCCTTTCTTTGATGTATCGGAGGCACGAGTGGACTTGCATAGTTGGCCATACATATGTGCATGTGTATATATCTCGTGTCTTCAACCTGAAAACAATTTAATAAAAGGGTAATGAAAACTAATTACAATCTTCTCGGATATTCAGAACCAGCTGTCGATAAGAAGTTAGAGAGATAATAGGCTAAAGAACAAGAGGTAGATAAGGCATACCCGGCCAGAGAGTCTTCTGAGATTAGAAAGGACTTACCTGTTAAAAACCCACATGTCTGTATGCGTCCTTTCTTGTAAGGTTCAACCTAATCTTTATAAGGGATGTCTATCCTCACCTCTTATTAAAAAAGTGAAAAGGATTAGTCCGGGGAGAAAAACACACTGTTGGTCCTTTTTTCTTTCCCCCTTTTTACAATTATAGATATGATTGAGGTGTGTAAAGTAAATCAAACCAATAATTATTCTGTAATCGTTTTTTGATATTGTTCAAGTTAACAAGTATATGGGAACTTTGACTCGCAGGTGTACATGCATGGCGTGGGTTGCACATTAACAACCAACTTGTTTTGTCGCACGTGAGTGTCTGTAAAATGTGTTGGTGGGATTGAGGAAGAGCTGAGCGCGAGTTTCAGACCGAAGTAGATGGTTTCCTCGTGAGCTTCCACCATACTGAACTCCTAAATTTGTTTACTCCTCTCTTTACTTCTAGTTACTGATCTATAGAACTACGAATTGCTAATTAGAGATCCATCGCAATTTTTGTCAAACCGAAAGTGACTTCTTTATAGAATAACATTGCTTGCTTAGCGCTTCCAACATTTCTCAATAATACGTTTTCTTCAATTAATTATTAAAATATAGAGGAGTGCTACAAGTACGTATCTTTTTATTAATACGTGATGTTGATCAATAGTATGTTCTTCTTTTATGAGTGGACTATTCTCTCCTTAATTCACGAGCATAGTTAATAAGTGGTTTGAGTGAGACATCTGCTGTAAACAAAAAGAAAGTAAAATGTATTTGTATCTCTTAAATTAATCTGAAATATAAGCATATGTACGCTACAAATTACTTGCTTATGAATTTAATTCTACTACTATAAATACTAGCTCTTTTTGCTAATATTTTCTTAACATATGCTCGTTTAATTTCATTTGTTCGGACTGTAATGAACAGTAGGACTGCAACCACAACTGAACTCTTAAACGGCTACTAAAGTCATTGATCATATACTAATAACATATATATTCTCAAACAAAAAAATCTCTAATGTCGATTAAAATAAATAGAGAAGTGAATAAGTATCATGACCATCTATGCCCGACCCCTTCCTGCACTTTGGTTACTTAAAATCTCCCTTTATACATAATATTCATTTGGAAGTACATAAGACCATTAGTTTTACAATCTTGAACTGTGAGTTTTCGCTTTTAGAAACACCTCACTGTCAATCATATTCATATAGAATGAGTAAAGTGTGTCCATAGCACTGAAGAGTAAGGAGTGGTATCATGCCAAATTGCTAACGATATAAAATAGGTAAGCAACGTCTAACTTACTTGATAGACTCGGCTGAAATTTAAGAAATTGTTCTTATATCCTTTAAAATAATTAACAGTCTATTAAAATACACAGCTATATATACCACACGATATAATCGATTAAGAAATCTTGACAGGTGAGGTTTGATTATAGCTGAGATTTTCTCAGAAAGTTGCCATACATTTTATGATTTTAACTAAGAAAGGAGATCATTAACTAGAGACCGTTGCCCTTTGGCCTTTGTTGAGAATACACTATGCCCATATTAGTCCGTAGTTAATAATTTGAAGAAGTAAAAAGAAAAGGAAATATGTAAATGTTTTCTAGAACCAAAACATATGCTGTCATACTAATTCAATGTGTTTGCCTTGTAATTTTACTTGGCAAACCAATCAAAAAGGTCAAAATGTATTAAGATCTCTTAATACTATTACTCTTCAGCAAATTTGTCATTTACGAGTTGAACAGAAGAGTTATGATGATTAGTAATCTCTTCTATATGCAAATCCACGAAATTAGCTATTCCCTCAATTCTAATGAGAATCATTAGTTATTGGGTATTAAAAATTTATTGCACAAATATTAATGCAAAGAATTATTATGCTAATTACTAAATTTTAGAACTTTCTGAAGTTAAATTTGTGTCATATGGCTAGCTCATTTTAAAAGCATTAATAACCAAAGAACTTTCTGTCTCGCTTCCCCTAAAAGAATAGGTAAAGTTGAGGAGATAAGTTGATCTCAAATATATGTATTTTGTATAATGACATTTAATTATTTGGATGTTAAGTATTATAAAATTAGCATCCCAGTTTGGGTTGAAAAACATTAGAAAAGCATTAACAAGATAAAAGATAGTAAATTTTTAAAAAATAAGATATAATTTTTAAAAAAGTAAAATTTAAAGAATAATAAAATTTTGTTTTATTAAATTATTCCCCTCAAAAACTTTTTCATATTTTTATGAAAATTGTTGAATGTCGAAATTTTTACTCCACTAAAACCGTATTATTAACTCAATTTTTTAGAATATAAAGTAAAATTGACATATACCTCCTCAAATTTCCTAAATTTTCTTCTCTTAAACCCTTTATGTCATTTTCTAAACTTGTATCTTAAATTTAACATTTTATATTATGGAAGTTTCATGTGAGATTCTTGCTTTTAAATATTTTTGTTACACTTTGATATTTATCAAATAAAATATTATTTTAATAATTTGTAACTTTGTCTTAATACAAGTCTTTTCCCTTTGAAACCCAATGTCATTTTTTGTAGCAGTCCAAAGCATTTATTTATTTTTAGACATGTTTCGTTTGCTCGGTTTCAAGAACAAATTCACCGTTGTATGGTTGATTAGCCATTACTAACAATTGTGGGGACTTTGATAGGACCAGGTGTTTTGCAACAAAAAGTGGTAATGAGTTGAGGATGAGAATGCATCTCGATCATCATATGAGATAATGTCTTTCAATTAATGATTAAAAATTAAATCATCAGTTCGATCATTTTAATTATAAAAATTTTGAATTAATCCAATTTTTAGTTTAATTTTTAAAATTATGGTTCAAGTGTTTCAAATTTATTTAATTTTTAACCTATTTTGTAATAGTATAGTATCGATTGAACCTTTTAAATTTTAAGTTTTTTTTACTGGTTTAATTTTCAGTCTAATTTTTTAAACATTGTTATTAATAATCAAAACTATGATATTGTAATTCAAATGAATTATGCTTAAATTTAATCTTGAGTTATCTATAATAAATTTTATCCGATATGTGATATCCTATAAACTTCGTTGAACTTGCCTCCACCTGTATCTGTGTCTTGCTAATGAGCTGCGAGAAACTTCGTTAAATTCAACACCTTCTATAATTTACATTAAATTTTTATGTATAAAACATATGATTGATCTTCATAGGTGACGGCATAGGAGCTAGCCTTTGGTATAAAATTTTCTCAATATCACAAACAAAAGAGAATGACAAATTACATATTGGACGGAATTATAAGCTAACGAAACTATCAATTTGATTGGAATTAAAGTTAAAATATACTAGATATTCGACTTCAAGGAAATTAATATTAATAACGACAAAAAGACCATGTTGATATTAATCCTAGATCATACTAATTTGAAATGGCATGCGTTGGTGAAAATGTTTAGGATCTTTTCACTAAACATTGTAGCAACCCAAAAGTGGTATAAAAAGACTAGCATACTGTATCGAATCGAGATACTAGATCGTTACATCTTTGTTTTTTTTTACCGGTATTAATTGGTACATTAAATATAGGTGAATTTAGGGGGCCAAATCATAAAATAATAAAATTGAAACCCCCCGCCCATGGAAAGCGGCACGAAGGTCGGAGACAAGGACAAGAAAAGAGTAGAGAAACATATAAAGACGTACAAAATCTACATTTTCAAATTTCAAGGTGTTTGAACTGGCGTATCCTGACGTCAGAATTTTGAGCCAGGTCATATAAATCATGAAATCCTTTTGTCAATGATAAATTCCCGAAGCTAGCGTAGGAATCTTATAGAAACTAGCAAAGTAAAACAAGGCAGATATATTAGTTGAGTGGTTATTATCATAATGAAATCTATTTCTTCCGTTAAGAGAATAGTTTATGATAAAATAGAATATGATAAGATAGAAAGAGAAGGTTTTATATTACATTTTATTTCAGTCTAAACAATAAAAATATTACTTTTAATTTGAGAGGTTTAGAATGAAATGTAAAATAATAAATAATATTTTATCATAATACATTATGAAGCAATGTTACGAATATCATATTAAATTTGGCATCGAATTGAATTTTGGTATAGTATTGTACCAATACTAGTCAATATTGAGTATTGTTTTGGGTAAAATTTTAAATTTATAAAATAATTCCTAAATTTTTTAAAAAATTGCAAATAATCCTTCAATATTGTACTGTATAATTTAAACTAATCTTGTCTCAAAAAATCATAATAAATAGAAATTTAAAATAACAACAATTTATTTATTTTTCTTAATATTACTTTCAGATATTTCACATATAAATGATAACCAAAATTAATAAATAAATATTACTTTATCATCATAGAAATATAAAATTAAAAACAATACAAAATATTTAAAACATTACATTTTTATCATATAATAAATAATAATTACATCAAAATATCAAATAAAAAGAATAATTATTATCAATAATAAAATATAATTTCTATCTTAAGATTTAATTTTGAATAATAAAAAATATATTTTATCTTAATATGTAGTTATTATTAATAATAAAATATTGTTATATTTATATTAACAATTTAAAAAAACAAAAATTTAAGACTTCTTAATTTTCGTGTTATCATATTTTAATTATTCTTTGTAAAACAAATTGTGAATTTAAACATTATATTATTAATAATAAAAAAAGATGATGATGGCGAAGAAGAGAGAGGGAGCGAGAGTCTGAGAAAAAAATAAACAAAGGAAGAAGAAGGTAGCACACTCGGGTTAGGACTTAGGAGGTAAGCTTTTAAAATTTTTTCTTCCCTTTGCAAAAGTGTCCCTAGTTTTTTAAATTTTAGTATCAGGTGGTATATAGCTGATATTTCAAATACCAACTAGTACTAGATAAAACAGACTAATATTTTTAGACTTGGTATCCGAACATCCAATTTTGTACTTTTTTTTTTTGGCCAATATAGTACAAGATTCATTACACTATTATGAACTTTTCTTCTAAATAATATTTTATTAAATTATATTACGAATCATTTTATTTCTTTTAAATAATAATTTTTTAATATTATATTATAAATTATTTTTTTTATTAAAAACTTTATATTCAACTAAACGTAGCGCTTCCGAGCATTGTGAGCTTGGTGTTATTTGGAAAGCTTGCCAAGGACACCATTTTGAAGTGGATGAAAGCAGTCGTTAAATTTACTAGTTCTTGCATTCTTAATATTGTGGTTACGGTTTAAGATTTTTTTGTGCGTATGTAATTAGCCTTGTGGTTTATTTGGCAATTGATGATCATGTTTCTTTTTATTTGATTGTTTTGTGAGTGAAAAAAATAGATTTACTCAATCTAGACTAATGTTCGTATTGACAAATTTAAATGTAAAATTTTAATTTATTTAAAAATTTATAGAAGTTTTCATTGAACTGATGAGTTGTTTTTGGTGTAAGATAAAATAATTAGTTATGAATGATTTTAAGTAATTGAAATAAAGAGAGAATTTTATGTTGATATACTAATTCAAATTGTTTATGATAAAATCCTAAAAGAATTTTATAAGAAATTATACTTTGCAAAAGGAAAATTTTATAATATAAGAACTAAAATTTAAAAATAATAAAATAATTTTTTTATAAATACGACAATAATAATACAAAAGTACGCAATTTAATTTTTTTATAAATATTAACTAATATTAGCACTATACTGTATGATAATTTAACTATGCGATGATATTCGCAACTTTGGCGAGTGATACGAAATTTTCTCCGGACATTTACAGGATATGGAGATTTTTAATTGTGTACTCACTGTGTATTAACACTATTCAAGATTTTTAAAGATGATTTACAAATCCCAGAAAGTAGGCAAGTGGGGTAGCTACATTTTGACTTTTACAGAGAGAGCACTCGCCACAAGTACGCAAGTCAAAACATGAGCAACCCCTAAACACCACGACAAAAGTCAAGCCTACTAGCTAGCTTTCGTAAATTTCATGTTCCCATTGTAGTAGACTTCCCAAATTTCAAGAAATCTAACTCCGGAGTCCGGTGCGTCTTCTAATTTCTATTTTTAAATTATTTTTTTACATATTCCATTCTGATGCAATGTTAATTTATCCTTCATTATGTGGCTAAAGATATTGAGGTTATGCCCACTTTGACGAGATTTTTATTATGCCTGAATATAATCCTAATACGAAATTAAAGAAAAGTTGTTTTAGGGCAAAATCCTCGTGGCTCGATACTGGATAAAACAGCCTTTCTCGAATCATCATTTAAAAGTTTTATTTTATCATCTTTTAAATAAGTTATTATTTAATATAGAATTATTATCAATAATTTTAGATATTATCAACATGGAGAATGACACAAAATTATTTTTCATAAGATTGATATCATTTTTAGTTCAAATTTATCTGACACAAAATTAATGGATTAAGATTAAATTTAATTTAATTTATAAAACTACAAAAAAATTTAATCTCAACCTGATCAATAACTTGAATCATACATTTAAAATAATGTTATTTTAGAGGCAACTCAAATAAAGTAATTTTTTGGATTTATAATTAACATATTTATTAGTTCTTTCCATTTATTGTTTTGAATTGCTTTTCATACTACTAATATCAATTAGAGTAATTATGCAAATAGTAATCAATTAATTTTATTTTTAAAAACTTTTTTTATGCATATAAGTATCACAAACCATATATGTGACTAACATTTATTTAGGAACAGTTTAAACATGAATTTTATTGAAATATATTGAACAATTTGACAAGTCAAATCAAAACGTGATGTAATATATGAGAGTTGTATACAAAATATGATGGTTCTATTTTTACTTATCTCATATCAAAGTTACGAATATTCTTATTTTTCTACAAATTATGTATAATGTTATGGAATTAACGGAAATCCTTTTATCCACTCTAACTCCTAAATTCAGGTTTAGGGCTTCAATACTATAATTTTACCTTTACAAATATTCAAGTTGATCTGAAATAGGCCGAAAGTAACATAAAATTAAAATATATCTAATTAAAAATGAAAAGGAGTTTTTTTGCAAGTTTCGACCGTATACATTAACTTTTAGAAAAATTGAAAAATAAATATCCTAGTTAAAAATTGGTGGATAAATTATTTTAATTTATTTTTTGTCTCTTATATAATCTTTATTAAAATAAAATTATTATATTATATTAAATAAATAATTTATAAATTAATATTTATTTTAAATATATTTCAATCATTAAATCATATTTTATCTGAAATTTACATATTTAATGATATTTTAAATTTAGTTATATTTATTAATAATTATTAAATTAATATTGTTTAATGTAGCTACAAAAATTAAATAAATTATTAAATGAAGTTCAACATTCATAATTTTTATTAATAATTAATTTTAATTAATTAAATATCTATATTAAATTAAATCATTCATAATTTTATTACTAATTAATATGATTAATAATTAAATAATATATATTTAATTGAAGCTTGAAAGTAAATCAGATTATTAAAAGAAATAGAAAACAAAAATCACTTTTTTATAAATTTTGAAAATTGGAAAAAATCAAAGCCAAGGTTACAAATCAAAAACTCAAATATCAAATATTTTTACTAAATTTGAAAACAACAAAAAATTAAAAATATAAATAAAAACTAACAGTCGGTTATGTTCAATAGATTTGGAAGGCACAACCTCACCATTTGTCAACTTATGTAGATAGGGAACCATCATTTTAATGATTTTTTATAGATAATATAATTGGTATTATCTAAATTATTTTTGCATACTTTAAATCATTTGGTGGTATATAAGAATAGTTAAACAATATTAATATTATGATGCTCATGAAAGCCATTGTTTTATGTTTGATTATATGATTTTTTTTCTTTTATGTACATTATATGTAATTTATTATAAATATATTATTTTAAAAATAGTTTAAAATAATTTAAATTATGCAAATTTATTTTTATTGAATTATTTCAATATAATTCACTATTAAATTGAAATAATTATATAATTTCTGCCATGTATGTAATAATTAATTATATAATATTCTATGTTAAAATAATTCAACAAAAAATTAAGTTAAAACTTTTCTTATTATTTCTAATACTGCTATGTGTTTTTAGGTTATTTAGAATAATAAAAGTAGCTCTAGAAATAAGTAAACCACAAGGGAACCTTTCTATTTTACGCCAATTACATTTTTTCTTTTTTCCTTTCTTTCAGGCAAGTATTTATACAACTCGGTGCTTTATGGGATACAAAAGTATGTCACATAATTATATAATAAAAGAATATTAATAGCCAATGTATTCAGCGCACAACATTGGAGATGGTCATAATGTAGGTATCCTTTTCTTTACGTTTTTATAAAGATTGAACATATGATCTAATGATTACAAAGGCTCACCCTCTTAGACGAATATTAATATGAAAACTAATACATCTATTGAGTGTACAAAAGTTTTATAATTGATGTGATAACATAATATTTTTCTAATAATAATAAAATCGATCAATTGCATTACTAAATAGTTAATTTCGTTGTCTCTTAAGACATTTATCTTCGAAAGATTTAGAAGTGTAAATATTTTTCCATACAGCTTTGTGGCGTAACTTAATATCAAGAGGGGTAGATTTCACACTCCAATATTAACATTTTCTCCACATTGTAAAAGTACATGGTGCAAATTAAGTCAATTTAGAAACTGGCATGCATTCACTTTCAAAATAACATGTTGATTTTTTTTTTTGGGTATAAGTATTAACAGGGTATCACTCTTTATGACTACGAGCAAGAAAATAATATACATTTAGATAGATTAAAATGCAAATGAGATGAATCAATTACGTGGCGCCAATGTTTCATATGCCTGCAGTAAGAAGTTAAAGTTTGACAGACATAAATGCAGCCAGAAAGCAAAAGAGAGAGCACGTACCTTGGTTTTGACTTTCCTAGTGAAAGTTGTCTCGTAGAGGAGCTGCTTACCGTAGAATTTGTGTGGTCAGGGCGTTTTTTTGGGTGACTCAAGTTGACCAGGAGCAATATGAAGGCGATTATGGTGTTGGGTTACATGCAAATCTTTGTCAAATGACTAGTCCCTTGCTTTATACCTCACATTCGTCACTTGTTCGACCTTAAAATTTCTCTTTTATGGCTAGGAATTGACAGACAAAAACTACTATTAACATGTCCTTGACTAGCAGGAGTGGTCTCTTATTCGTAGAAGATTTAACATGCCTCTATATTCGTAGAAGACCATAAAAGATTTAACATATTGCATTGGTTTGCAATAAAAAGATGCACCATGGTCTAATATATGTGACCATGGTTATTATGCTAACTCTGTTCTATAAGCACATGACTAAATTGAACCTTAATAATAGCCAGAAGCCTTTCATCCATACCACGTGTACAAAACAGAAAGAAAAACTGAATGGCCCCTAAATCACCAACTGCCAGCTCAAGCTAAATTAATCTGTCCTGTTAGCACGATATATAGCCGTATGCTAGGCCTCAATGTTCATCATACTTTCTCCTTATTTCGACGACACTTCCTAAAAAATTGGAAACGACGTAGTAAAGATTTTCAAGTGTACATGTGTGCAAAACATATCCAATACTCAAAACTACAGAAGGTACAACTTCAAGACATACGTTAGAAGAGCCTATGGCTCATATTCAAGGACAGTATTAAAACTTCTCTGGAATTTGTAAACCATTGTTGTAACAAAATATACGCTGCTACATCAGATTGTATATATCCATACGTCATTTCACTTTTATTAGTATTTTTACTTTTTTTATTAGTTTCTTTTCCTAGGTCGTTGTTTTTCTGGACTCAAGCAAACCATAATCCATTATGCGCATACACATATATGTAGCCCATGACCTTCAGACAGCTCAGTAACTATCTAGTACAGCAAGGTAGTAATTGCTGACTTTCTTTTGCCATTGAGTGTTTCAGTGCATATCTCTTTTTTACCTCCCTAGATTTTTTAACCTAAAAGGACACCGGCTTAATTATGTTGCGGATGATGCTATTGGATTACTAGGACAAAAGGTGCTAGGAAACGTTACAGGATCACAGGGCCACATATGGTTACATTATTTCACTGCTTATATCTAGCAGACAAACGGCATGCCTATGTGCATATATTCACTACTGTTTTAGGTTGCACCAAGTATATCGACGTATTATGGTATTGGAGATACGTAGAGTACATGATTCTTTTTCAAGCTCAAACCTATAACGGAGTGGAAGAAAGGAGAGACCAGAACTAGACTTCTGTCCGTAAACCGCTCAAGAAGAACAATAACTTGATCTTGTAGGTCATGTTTCTTTGCATTACTTTGAAGGTGATAGAATGATATAGTGTAAACTGCAAAGAGTTCTGATTGGGTGTTTTGTTAAGCTATAACTTCTGAGTCCTGAGTCCTAACTAAATGATCTTCAAGGTCGAACAGACAACGAAACAAAGGTTAAACTGCAAAGGACTGCTCGCTTGACAAGCATAGCATGGAATCCACTCACCCGGGTACGATTCAAATTACCAAAAACATCCATCATCTCCTCTTGCCCTTGATTTTCGGTGCATAGAAGAGAACCCACCTGAGAAGAATTGAATAAGGTAACGTTTAAAAGGTCTGAAAAAGAAAATATCATAGAACGAGAAGTTTGGAAAACAGAAACTAAAAGAATTATGTAAAGAAAAAGCCAATTAGAAATACCCATACTATAGCAATCTCACCTTTGTGCGAGTTGTAATCCAAAAACCGGCGTGGGAGTGAGGTTGGTGTAGTAGATGATCGAGGACTGGGCTTGATTTTTATAGAGATGGGTGAAAAAAGAGAATGGAGAACTTGAAGGGCGCCAGTGTGTGTCGTTTAGTGTGCATCTGCTACATTCGACACGTGAGAAGCTTTGACCCACGGGTGTGCGAGTGGTGGATGTGAATTGTTTCGTCTTAACAACCCCCTCCCCTCCCCCCCGGTTTTCATTTTCAACCACAAATTCTATGCAAACTGTAAGTTTGGGCTACTTAGAATTTATGGAATTAATTGATAAGAATCATTAAATTTGTAGAGTTAATGTAAGAATAAATTTATTTAACTATTAATACAAATTTTCCGGGGTTGAAAATATGCTATACTTATGTAATCCATAATTGCTTGGAGTAGATGGAAAATGGGGTGACTTGGACCTGAAAAGTGAGTTGGAATAAGAAAGCAAAGAAGAAGCAAGGGAGAGGTTAGCTGTCCTCGTGGTACTTAATAGACCGATGTTGCTCTTGTCTCCAACTCCGCATGATCCCACTTCCTATCTACCTTCTTCCTCCTCCTCCTCCTCCTCCATTCTTCCCCATTTCTCTCAATATTATAGATGACTTCATGCATATTATCACATTATACGTACGCGCATTTATTTATAATTGTACAACGACTTTATATATTTATATCTTTTACTAGAACATTTATTTTATACCCTTTACCTCTTCTTCGGGATGGCCTTATCTTCTATATCATTTCTTGGTGAATCTCAAGACCAGAAAGACTCGTTACTGAAATCAGAGCCAATAGTGGAACACTATCTCTTTCAGAAGTAGTGTGTAAGTACACCTAAAGGCTATCCCATCTGCACCAATGGGGTCGAGGGTTTGTTTCTTAATTTCTTTTAAATCGAGTGAGGCCCAGTGGTTGTTAGGTGAGCTAATTAGAAAATGGCAACTCCACTTTAAGGTATTACAGGCCAAAGGTGTGGCTAAATATGCCGGCATACATAATTAAAGGAACATCAATCTAGAGTGAAATATGACAGGTTGTTCTAGACCGGAAATTTATAATTTCAAAATTTGCGATCGTATTTGCATTATCTTTATTACGTAGTAGTTTAAGATCTCAGCATCGAGTCAGTTCAACCCACTAATTTAAGTTTAATTTTTAGGTGAGGCTTAGGCATATGCTCATACGCTCATATGCTTATTTTAGTTTTTGATGACTTCCCTTTGGATATCAACTCGTTATCGTGTACGATGGATTTGAAACCTCTCAAATAACCACACCTCTGTTTCCAAATTATGATACGTACAAACATGATGGATATTAACAGAATTCAGGGAATACATTTTCACAAACTTTCCTTCTTACTTGTGTTGAAAGATGCTAAGTAGTCCCTTTTACCATTTGGTTTGGAGTAAGTCTTAAGACACTGTAATTTAGATTGCCACTGAAGTTTACGAATTCTAACATCCAAGTCACAAGGATTTTTAGTAAAAATTCATACAATAATTGCATTGAGTATTGTTCAAAAATTTACCATAGAGAACAAAACAAGGATAGGTTTCAACTTAATAATTAATACTTCGTCATTTTATTAAAATGTAAGTAATTTCAAAAACTTAATTGCCTATTTTTCATAAAATTTTAAAAATGACTTGTATTAAAAAAACCCTTGCTGTTAACCTTTAAAACATATTTTAGATTTAACAATTCAATTAATTCATGTAACATTTTGATTATCAATATTTTTTATTATTCATTATTTAATTATTCTCAATTAGTAATTAAGATTTTAAGTTTTGATCTGCAATTGTAATTATTAGATTGTAATCGGACAAAATTTGTAACATTGAATTCACAATTTGCAAACTTGATAATAACAAATAGTAATGAAGCCAACAAGTCTGCTACTACTTACATGGTACCTCAAAGAATCACTGAAAAGAAACATTGAACCTAGATACTTGTTTCCCTATATATTTTCTTCAAAGAAAGTACGAAAGAATTTTATTTTAATATTTCCATCAACAATCGCTTTTGTGGTACCATGAACTTATTTTTCAACATGTAACGATGAATCTAATACTTAACATTTGAAGAGCATCTGTATTATCAATAATGTGGTAGGTTTTCATGAACTCAGTCATCTACGCTCCTAGGTTATTTAAATATTGATATTATTATCATCTATATATACACTGGAAAGAGGAATTATTATCGGGTAAGATGAATTATGATGTCATCCTATTACTTCAACCATAAGATTATGGTTTAAATTGGACAATAGTTCTAAAAAATTATAGTGATTAATCAAGGTGATTCACTATGGTTATATAATATTATTCATTATATGTATAGTATTCTTGTCTTGTCCATTATTTTGTGTTATGCATTTGCTTTCTTTTCTAGTATCACTTTATTTCGTCATACTCCTTTCTAAATATATATACACACACTATATATACAATCAAATTTAAAATCAACAATAAAATTTTGAAAAAGATAATCCAGAAACAATTAGGTAGTGAATTTTGGTTGTTGTAATCAAGTAACTAAACTCCTAAAAGGGCCCAACAATCCTTTCCTTTTACATTTTAGATGTCAGAGCTCATTGTTGAGTGTCCAACCTTATTTTGAGACTTTCAGTGATCGTAGATTACTTTATGATTTGTCTCTTGACTTACACGACTATATAGATCAGTTATGTAAATCTCTATAAAAGTGTCACAATATATGACTGTGTAGAGATTGTGTACTAGTGTGCTATAAAAGACTTTGGGCTTGGATGACTCTTCATCAATGGATAGGTCAAGGAGAGATCTTGGATTATGTAGCGGATAAGATCACATTTATATATACATCATCTCTAAAAGATAAACAATATATAGGAGGATCAAAGATAGTAGAATTCTTCATAGATATAAATGTATCATTCCTAGTTAAATATGATCTCTTATCTTATTAGCTAGGATGTAAATAAATCATATCAAAATAAATATGTTATCCTGTTGGATAATGTGATGTAATCTGATTAGGATAAGGTGTGATCTAGTTAGTTCAGTTCAACTATGAATATGAATTCCAATGCTAAGGGTGACCTATAACTAGCTTATTTGAGCCTATCCTACGAGAGATAAAGACTACAGCCACAACGTCCAAAAGTGAGGAAAAACAGAGAGAGAGCAAAGAGAGTTGGATTCTCATCCTTATTTAATTATTTTTAGGATTGGTTTGAGGGTTTGTTGATTGTGATATCAACTTTGGTTTCAATCTTGAAACTTTGTAAGACAACTTATTGTTATGGTAGGTGAGAGGTTAACTTTTTTTCCTGCAAATCCTTATTAAGTTTAGTAGATTTATTTGTTATCCTATGATTTTTTCCTCTACACTGGAGGATTTTTCACGTTAAATCTTGATGTTTGTTTCATCATTTAATTTATTTTCATATTGTTTTGCTACTGTAACTTGAAGAGTTCTTTCTTATCGTTAATATTTGGTTTATTTTTTAGAAGTTGTGTATTTGTCTCCCAATAAGTGATATTAGAGCCATTGTAATGGAAGGTGAAAACAACTCTATGGTCAAGTTAACGTCGTCAAATTACTCGATATAGAGGCCAATGATGGGGAACTTTTGTATTGCATGGATCTCTTTGATCCTATTGATGTGAATAGAGGTGCGAAGAATGATGTTCCTTCAAAACTTGAAAAGATGTTAGACAGAGAATGGGGAAAGATGAAGTGGAAAACTCAGGACATTATTATTGAAGTTATGTAAATATAGTACCTTGGAAAGCAAGTGTATTTACTTATAACTTAATTTTCTTCCAGTTACTTTTGTAATGAAAATATTTATTATTAATAACACAAAAGAGTTTGGTTTTATTTGTATAAGCATTATATATCTAGTCATAAGGTATCGATATTCTTTTGTAAGTAATATACATATACATAGAGATGTATGGAAAACATGTATATTATTAGAATCTAAAAATAATTGATTCACAGTTGAATAATCAAGTTGGTCACTTAATTATGGTTTAGATTATAGTGTTGCGATTTATTTCGGTGCAAGTAAAGCAGTTTACTTCAACGCAATGATGAGTTTCATATCTTGATAGTTGTTGACTGTTGATAATGGCACTATTAAATGAATCTGGAATCAAGTATGTTTTAAAGAATAAAGATGGTTTTAACATGCTTTATCACCATTAAATGGAGTAATGATGTTATCATTAAATGGTTTAATAGTTGTCTTTTAATGATAGCATGTAACCTTTTAGCATTCATTGGATTAAAGAAGAAAGAGGAACATTTGATGGACCATCTTCCTTCTTTCATCACAATCGAAAATGATATCTCTCATTTAGGTTAATAGTCTTTTCATATAGCCATCTTAAAGACAAATGAGAAGAGTCTCATTTATTGGCTTCTTTATGATTAATTAAAGAATGAAGTGATGCATTTCATGAAAATCTCTTCTTTCTTTAGATGTTAACTGAAATTGAGAAGAAGAGGGAAGGTGTTCTTGCATTTTTGACTCTCTCTCTCCTATCTTGCGTGTTATAGCTAAAAATTACATGAGAGGTGTCTCATCTTTGGCTTCTTTCTTCTAAGGCAAAATCTCTTCAAGTTTTCTTCTCCTTTCCCACCAAATGATCATGTTAACCAAGTTGTCCAAGAAGAACAAATGGTAAATCGGATTGGTCGAGAATAGAATATCGAGAAGAGGATACAATAATAAGAACAGGATACATCACCTAAGAGAGGATACATTGCCGAGGATAGGATAACACAGCGAGGAGTTAAAGCTGTAGCGAAGGAATCGGTATATTTCGACCATCTTGTTCTTATGTTAAATATTATCTTTATACTGTATCATGTATAGATTGGCAAGTTGATTTGGTTATATTGCTTCCACTACAATTTTGATTTCTAAAAAGTTGAAATATACCATTTTGTCCAAATATTGATACTTATTTTTTCAATCTAACAATTGGTATCAAAGCTAATTTTCTTATGCATGGATTAGCAATAATTTTTGTATGTTGCATATTTCTATGTGATAGAAATATATATGATGTATGTTTTGCTCTTTTGGTTGTCTATAGATTCTAAAGTTACCTTGTAAGTTTTGTTTATTTGGCTTGTAACAAGGAGAGTGGCCTATCATCGTCATGTTTCCTCCTTAGTTTCATCTTTATGTTTTCTTTGATTATGTAATATACAAAATCATGTAATGATGAAGATGAAGAAGCCATGGATGAAGAAATAAAGAGGTAAGGTTTTGGTTTTGCTTAAAGTGTATTGGCAAAGTTTCGATTGTTAGAAAACCAAAGTGTTGGAATTTTGTGTTGATAAATTTTTGGTTTTATGACATAACAAGTTTTGATTTTGATTAAAAATAAGTGCTATATTTTTATTTCATATGGGACAATTTTCGATTTTGATGAAAAACTAGTGTCGGAATTTTTATTTTCAAAGTGACAAATTCGTTTTTATGAAAATCAAAATTTTGTTGTAAAAGAAAAGTCATTACACACTTTTTGCCCAAGTTATGTGAGCGAAGAGTTCAAAGCTGAAGATCCAAGTCCAAGAAGAAATTGTTGGGCCTAAAAGCCTTGTAATTATTTTTATGTTTCTAGGATGGACAATCAAAAATGGCTTATTAGTTCATGTGATGAATAGATAAATGAATGCAAATAAGTGATATTATGTGATTGCTTGTCATTTAGAAAATTGCCAACCCTAGACTTTGCCATACATTCATTATGTATAGGATATATAATGAAACAATATAGGATGGATAATAAATTGCATCTAGACAAGATGGTATTTATTAAAAGTTAAAGTCCAAAAAGATTGAGTAGGAGAGGATGCTCATGTGAGAGTCCACGGTCTCCATATAATGGTCCATTTTGCATGTGGTGAAGTGTTACTCTCCACCGGAGGGCATCAATCCTAGATCTTGCATGGTTTTGGGTCTCCTTAAGGATAAGTCCATTTATTGGTAGAAAATGTAACCTCCTATCAAGGCATGGTTTGCAAGTACATTTAGCGGATGAATCAAATGGTTACACACTTAAGATATTTTATCAATAACCTGCCCACCATAGCTCCGTTGGTAAAAGAATGGACCAAATTATAACGCTTCTTTAAAAGTTAGGCATGATGATACTTGGTAGTTTTTTTAGTGGGGGGGAGGGGGGTCCCAATTTTTCTTTTAATGGATAAGATGACCCTGTAAGTGTAAGTCGACTTGTACCATGTGTAAGTCGACTTATGCTTGCTTGTTACTGATAAGTCGACTTGTACATG
>JANVCQ010000230.1:10814931-10833918 GCA_025531925.1 Erythroxylum plowmanianum
GAGATAGTCTCTATTGGCTATTTAGGTTTGAGTTTTCATACCGACACCTGGATCCTGGCTTTCGGGAAGGTCCCGGCGACAAAAATTTTTGTTTTCCGCACCTGGTACATGTGATGTACCTCCCGGGATTTTCCTACAGACCCATCGTCACTTAGTCTGTTATAAATAAGAAAAATAATCGTTGTATAAAGATTTAAATATTTTTTAAGTTTTGTTAAATCTATCATCATGCATACATGCCTCATGATTTTATACAAAGTTCCAATATTATTGACTAGTATGCTCATTCTTTAATAATTTATTTTTTAGACATAATCACCACAAAAATGAATCCACTTATTATGCTCTTGACAAATAAAAAATTGAAAAATGGAGAGAATTTTAATGAATGGAGACGTAACCTTGACATTGTTCTTCAATATGAACAGATTTTATGGGTATTAATTGAAAATAAGCTGATAAGACTACTAAGTATTATATTCTAGCTTCTGTTAGCGGCATGCTGTAAAAGCAAATTGCTTGTATGAAAACTGCTAGTGCAATGGTCCATCACCTACATGAGATGTTTAGTTTGATGACTAAGTCTATAAGGGTGAAAGCTATCCAAACCTTTCACATTCTCAAACAAAAACCCAGTGAACCAGTGTGGGATTAGATGCCTAAGGTAATCTCTGCGATCACTGAGGCTGAGATGTTTGGGGCGAATATGGATGCGGACACGTAGATGATTATGATTATCAATAGCTTAAACTCATCTTTTCAATAGTTTAAGTTGGACTATGAGCTCAACAGTAATGATTATACCTTGAGTGAGTTGATAAATACCCTCCAGAGTACGGAGGAGATATTAAATATCAAGGCTTATGGGCTAGAAGCTAATGTAGCATCTTCTTCTAAGCCCAAGGGTAAGGGCAAGCAAAAGAAGAAGGTTCAATGAAAAAGAAGGCCCAAACAGGGGTCAGGGCCTAACCTATGAAAAAGAAGGTCAAAGAGAATACCAAGGGAAAGTGTTTCCACTGTGATGAGATAGGCCACTGGAAAAGAAATTGTTCAGTCTACCTTGAGTCCGTCAAAAGAAAACAAGGTATGAGTTTCCTAAGTTTGTTAGGAACTAGAAATGTGGCAGATTTATCTAATTCTTGGATATTAGATTCAGGAGCCACTGACCATGTTTGCAATTCTTTGTAGGGATTCTAACAAAGGAAGAGACTACCTAAAGGTTAGTTTCAAGTCAAAATTGCAGATGGATCCTATGTTTTGACAGAATCAGTGGGAGTCGTTATTTTAGACTTTCCTAATGATCATAGATTATGTTTGAAGGATGTATATTACATCCCAATGATTGTATGGAACATGATTTCTGTTTTTTTAATAAAATAGAGTTATTCCTTATATTTTGAAAATGTTGTTTTAATATATGAGAATAAGGATATTATTTGTAATGCAATAATTAAACAGGGATTGTTCTTTATAGAACTTATTACAGGCTCACTAAACACTATGGAATTGATAAAACCAAGACCATCCAATGTCTCTAGTATTAATTCAAAATATCTATGGCACTTAAGAATGGGTCATATCAATCAGAAAAGACTTAACAGGTTAGTAAGGGATGGGATTCTTATGGGCTTAGATAATGATCCATTACCCACCTATGAATCTTGTATTGAAGGAAAAAAGACCGAGGTCTCATTTCCTTCTAAAGGAAACAGATTTGAATCCACGTTAGACTTGATACATACCGATGTGTGTAGGCCCATAAACGTACAAGCTAGAGGTGGTTATGAATACTTCATAACCTTTATAGATGATTACTCAAGACATGACTATTTGTATTTGATGCATAAAAAGAGGAACATTTGATGGACCATCTTCCTTCTTTCATCACAAAACCGAAAATGATATGTCTTATTTAGGTTAATAGTCGTTTCATATAGCCATCTTAAAGACAAATGAGAAGAGTCTCATTTGTTGGCTTCTTTATGATTAATTAAAGAATAAAGTGATGCATTTGATGCAATTCTCTTATTTCTTTTGATGTTAACCAAAATTGAGAAGAAGAGGGAAGGTGTTCTTGCATTTTTGACTCTCTCTCTCCTATCTTGCATGGTATAACTGAAAATTGCATGAGAGGTGTCGCATCTTTGGCTTCTTTCTTCTAAGGCAAAATCTATTCAAGTTTTCTTCTTCTTTCCCACCAAAGGATCTTGTTAACCAATTTGTCCAAGAAGAACAAGTGGTAGATCGGATTGGTCGAGGATAGAATATCTAGAAGAGGATACAATAATAAGAAGATGATATATCACCTAGGATAGGATACATTGCCAAGGATAGGATAGCACAGCGAGGAGTTAAAGCTGTAGCGAAGGAGTCGGTATATTTCTACCATCTTGTTCTTATGTTAAATATTATCCTTATAACGTATCATTTGTGGATTGGAATATTGATTTGGTTATATTGCTTCTACTGTAATTTTGATTTCTAAAAAATTTTGAAATCTACTGTTTTATCCAAATATTGCATGCTTATTTTTCCGATCCAACAATTATTAGACAGTAGATTAATATCAACATACTCAACCATATGTCTCAGGAAACAATTCCTTTTGAGTTATGGAAGAAGTTATAAGGTCTGTATGAAAGGAAAAATGCTTATAATAAGGCCTCTGTAATTAAGAGGCTTGTGAATTTGAAATTGAAGGCTGGGAAATCAGTTTCGTAACATTTAAGTGATTTCTACACATAATCAACAAGCTTACTACAAAGTTATTGAGGTTGGTGCATTTAGATGTTTATGGTATTATTGAGGAGGAGTCATTAGGAGGTGACATATATTTTGTTACATTTATTGATGATGCTTCGAGAAAAACTTAGGTCTAAAAGTCAAGTGCTTGAAACTTTGAAGAAGTTTCACGTTATGGTAGAAAGGAAAGGTGAGAGGAAGTTGAAAGTTCCTATGAATAAATAATGGAGGGGAGTATAACTTTTAAAGTGATTGAAGAATACTGTACATTGCATAGCGTCAGATATGAGAAAATTGAACTAGGGACTCCATATCATAATGGCTTTGCTGAAAAGATGAATAGAACCATGGTGAAGAAGGTTCGTTGCAAGCTCTGAATGTTTATATTCCCAAAGACATTTTGGGGAGGAAGCATTCCTAGTTGAGGTCTACCTGAAAAACTGAGCTCCCTCAATTTCATTGGATTTTAAGATCCTAGAGAGAGCATGGATTAGCAAGGATCCCACATATCACCATTTGAAAGTTTTTAGCTATAAGGTATTCAGCTATGTACCCAAGGATCAGAGGAAAAAGATTAACTCAAAGTTGATACCTTTCATCTTTGTTGGATATGGTGGTGATTAGTTTGGCTTCAAATTTTATGACATAGAGAACCAAAAGGTGGTTAGGAGCTGGGTTGTGGTGTTCTAGGAGCACGAGAGAGGTATTGATCTTTTAAGTAGAGATAAATCATCACAATTGCGACTTATCAAATGACACAGTTGATTTTTCATCAATTCCTTCGACTATTAAGCAGTTTACAGGTGAAGAAGATGACGTGTGTGACCAAGCACTTGTTGGCGTGATCAGATACAATCTAATAGTGATTACCTACATGAACTAGATCCAAACAACACTAAAGATGAATCCATTGAAGGTAATGAGTTAGGGGATCAATGTGATACAACAACTAATAAAATGCAGCTTCGAAGTTCAATAGGAGAGAAAAGGCCTTCTAGATGGTATTTAAGTTTTAAGTACTTGTTACTTATTGCTGAAGGAGGGCTTGAGGATATGCAAGTTGTTGCATTTTATGAAGAAGTTATATATCATTGGTTGAGGTTTATAATTGAAGAGCAATAATTAATGTTGAAGAACATTCATAAAGATTTGAATGGTGTTGATATGCTGACTAAAGTGGCTCTTGAAACCAAGCATGAGCTTTGTTGTAAGCTTGTCGGGATGTATTTTAAGTAGATGATATAAAATAACATGTCTTTCCCATATTTATGATGGAGGGGGAGATTATTGAGTGTCTAATCCTATTTTGAGACTTCTGGTGATCGTAGTTGACTTTATGGTTTGTGTTTTGACTTACACGATTATGTAGATCAACTGTGTAAGTCTCTAAAAAAGTGTGAAGAAACATGATTGTGAGTGGAGACCGTGTATGAGTGTTTAGGCTTGGATGACTCATCATCAATAGATAGAGATCAAGGAGAGATCTCGGATGATGTGGTGGATAAGATCTTGGATGATGTGGTGGATAAGATCATAGTAGATATACATCGGCTCTAAAAGATAACGACTGTGTGGGAGGATCATTTGAAAATGGTAGAGTTCTTCATAGATGTAGGTGTATCATTCCTAGTTAAATATAATCTCTTATCTTGTTAGTTGGGGTTTGGATAAATCCTATAAGATAAAGTCCTATTTGGATGAGGATGTCATCCTAGGATAATGTAATCTGATTAAGATAAGATGTAATCTAGTTAGTTATAGTTAGGATTCTGAATTATAAAGCTAGATGTGCCTATAAATAACTTATTTGAGCCTTACTCTAGGAGAGATAGAAAGTGCAGCTACAATGTCCAAAAGTGAGGTAAAACAGAGAGATAACAAAGGGAGTTAGATTTTCATCCTTGTTTGAGGGTTTATTGAGTGTGAAATCAACTTTAGTTTCAATCCTGAAACTTTGCGAAACAACTTGTTGTTGTGGGATAGGAGGGTAAGAGATCAACCTTTTCTATAAATCTTTACTAAGTTTAGTGGATTTATTTATTAGTTTGCTCCAAAGTTTTTTGCCTCTATACTACAGGTTTTTCATGTTAGATCTTGGGGTTTGTTTCATCGTTTAGTTTATTCTTATATTGTGTTATTGCTGCAACTTGAAGAGTTCTTTCTTGTTGTTAATGTTTAGTTGATTTTTTTGAGAGTTATATATTTTTCTCCCAGTACTCACTTACCAATAATCTAAAGACTATTAGAGAACCATTGAATTAGTAGAGAATCACTGCTGCCTATTTAGTCCATTTATTTAGAAAATCTTGTACATATCTTTGCTTCCCTTTTGTTGTATGATTCGTCTATATTTTAGGTAGTGTAGCCTTATTCAGGAGTTCCCTAATTAGGTTGTTCTGCTGTGATATATTGCTAGTTTTCGATTTATTGAAACATATAATTCTAATTCCAAAATCACTTGGTTCTTTATATGGTATCAGAGACATGGGTGATGGAAAGAAAAGCGAGAGTTCTGAATTAGACAAGAAAATGTCCAGTCCTTACACATTGAGCTTGAATGGCAATCTGGGTAACTTGATTGCCCAAGTTCAGTTGAAAGGAGAGAACTATGAAGAATGGGCGCAAGCCATGCGAAGGACATTGCGAGCTAAGAAAAAATATGGTTTCGTTGGTGGATCTGTCAAGCAACCAGTAGAGGATTCATCGGAAATTGAAGGTTGGTGGACGATTAACTCTATGTTAGTTTCTTGGGTGTTTAACACCATTGAACCCACACTGTGTTCAATAATTTCCCGCTTGGAGAACGTAAAGGATCTATGGGAGGATTTTAAACAAAGATTTTCTATTGGGAATGGTCTATGGATGCAAAAATTGAGATCAGATTTGAAAAATTGTAGGCAGGATGGTCAATCCATTGTCTCTTATTTCAAAAAGCTCAAAACACTGTGGGATAAGATAAACAATTATGATCAAATTCCAGTTTGTGTTTGTACATACCATGGAATTGGAAAGAAAGCGAGAAGACGAGAGAGTTCATCAATTTTTGATGGGCTTGGATGAAGAAGGATATGGAACAGTCCACTCTAATATATTGAGAACTAAACCCTTACCCAATTTGAATCGTACCTATGTTATAGTTATATAGCAAGAGTGGGTGTGAACCATAACACGAACAAAGGAAGAAGGAGGTAATTCTATTGGTTTTGCATTCTAGGTTGATGGTAGACATTCAAAGGGGGATAAAGAAAAAAAATCTCCATTTGATCTCATTGCAACAAAGAGGGACATGAAGTTGGAAGTTGTTTTCAGATGATTGGCTATCCAAAATGGTGGGGTGATAGGCCACGTGGAATTTCTGCTAGACAAGGAGGTGGTCAAAAATGTGACAATGGAGGTGGACGATATAATGGAGGAATTGCTCGTACCAACGCCACACAAGTAATTGGAGCTACTGGTAGACATGGAATCATGAAAGATTCAGATTGTAAAGGCCTCGGTGGATTGAGCAATGAGCAGTGGTCAACTTTATTGAACATGTTGAGCACTCATCAGAATGATACCAATGAAAGATTGACAGGTACGCAGAGGACATTTCCTTGGATTATTGACACAGAAGCTTCTCATTATATGACAACAACATTTTCATTTATGAAAGAATTGCATGATATTGTGCCATGCTCAGTCGAGTTACCTAATGGAGAAAGGACCATGGCAGTGAAAGAAGGAGCCGTGTTGATTTGAGGAGACCTAAAATTACAACGAGTTCTTTATGTGCCTAATTTGAATTGCAATTTAATTTCTATCGCAACTGCTTCATGGTTCAAATTTGGTTATCTAACTTACTAAGAAAATTTGTGCTATACAAGACCTAAGTTTGAGGAATCTAATTGGAGGGTGAGCAATGCGAGGGGTTGTATTTTCTTAAGGGAGTGGCGTTAGTGAAGGCTTGCAAGGTAGCTGATGAGGGATCTTTTGAGCTTTGGCATAAGAGAATGGGTCATCCTTCTCCTAAGGTGGTGGAATTTATTTTAGAAGTTGGTAGTGTAAGTAGGAAAATCAATAAAACTTGTGAGATTTGTTCTAAAGCAAAACAAACAAGAGAGATTTTTTCTTCTAGTGATAATAAAGCTGAAAGTTGTTTTGATTTGATACATTGTGATTTGTGGGGACCTTATAGAGTCCCTGCATCATGTCGAGCAATTTATTTCTTGACAATTGTTGATGATCATTCTCGTGCTGTGTGGATATATTTGCTGAATGGAAAACGTGGAGTAGCTTGTGTTCTTAGAAAATTTATTGTGATGATTAAGTGCCAATTTGGAAAGAATGTGAAAGTTGTTAGAAGTAATAATGGAAGTGAATTCATGTGTATGGAGGAATATTTTGATGAGCAAGGGATATTGTATCAGACTTCTTATGTAGGAATACCTCAACAAAATGGCCGAGTAAAAAGAAAACATCGCCATATTTTTAATATGGCAAGAGCCTTACGTTTCCAAGCAAATTTACCTATAGAATTTTAGGGAGAATGTGTGCTTACAACTGGATATTTAATTAACAGGACTCCATCTATGTTGTTAAATGGTAAAACCTCGTATGAGATGATCTTTGGGAATGTGCCATCTTAAAGATTTGGGTTTTTGGTTGTTTGTGCTATGTGCATAATCTGAATAAGGATAAGGACAAGTTTGCTAGTAGGAGTCGTGGGTGTGTATTTGTTTGGTATCGATTTCGTAAGAAAGGATCGAGATTGTATGATTTGGAGACTAATGAATTCCTTGTGTCAAGAGATGTGGTGTTCGTTGAAACAACCTTTTCGTATGAGAAAATAATAGGTGATGAAAGCAATAATAATGGAATTGTGGAGTTGGGCAATGAAATTGGGAGTGACGAAGTGGAGGAACATGATGAAAATGTACGGAGAGATGATGAGGTGAGCCAAGAAATAGAGGAGTTGAGCACCGCAGATAGGGAAGAAGTGGAAAGAAATGAAGTAGTGGCAAAGGAACTTGGCAAAGGACAACAAGTCAAGCAATCTTCTTTTCGTCTGAGGGACTATGTAACAAATAACATCAGAGTCAGCCCCTCGGAATGCTCACCTTCCCAATCTAATTCCTTAGGTACACCTTATTCTCTAGCATATTATATGAGTTATGATAAATTTTCTGCACAATATCGATGTTTCTTGGCAGCTATTATAGCAGGACATGAACCGAATTCTTATGTCGAGGCCATAAATGATGAACAATAGAGAGAAGCCATGCGAATAGAAATACAAGCTTTGGAAGATAATGGTACATGGACCGTTGAAAGTTTACCATATGGGAAGAAAGCTATCGGGAGCAAATGAGTGTATAAAATTAAATACAACTCTGATGGCAATGTTGAACGGTACAAGGCGCATTTAATGATACTGGGAAATAATCAAGTTGAAGGGATAGGTTATTAGGAGACTTTTTCTCTCACCTTAGAAATGAGTACTGTGCGCACTTTTCTTGCTGTTGTCGCTGCATAGAATTGGAAACTCCATCAAATGGATGTCCAAAATGCCTTCTTATACGGTGATTTGGAGGAAGAGGTATACATGAAGATGCCACCTGGATTTACTTCTCCATCACAGAGAAAGGTTTATCAACTTCGCAAATTTTGTATAGTTTGCGACAAACACCTAGATGTTGGTTTGCGAAACTAGCTGCATCTTTTAAAGTTTATAGGTTTTAGCAATCATATTCAGATTACTCTTTATTTATTTCCAAGCTGGGCTTGTCCATTTGAATATTCTTGTTTATGTTGATGATTTAATTATCTCTGGCAATGATGTCTCAGCTGTGAAATAGTTCAAACACTATTTGAGTCGTTGCTTTCATATGAAGGACTTACGGAAGTTGAAATTTTTCTTGGGACTCGAAGTGGCTAGAAATTCAGATGGTATTTTCTTATGTCAACGTAAGTATGCATTAGATGTGATTGTTGAGGCTGGATTACTGGGTTCTAAGCCGGCTGCCACACCTCTTGAACAAAATCATATGCTCGCTCTTACAAAGAGCAATGATATGGATGATCCTGCTCGGTATAGACAGTTGGTGCGGCGGCTTATTTATCTTACCTTCACTCGACCCGAGTTGACTTATTGTGTGCATATTCTTGCACAATTCATGCAGCAACCGAAGCAAGCACATTGGGAGGTTGCTCTTCGCGTGGTGCGTTATTTGAAAGGTAATCCAGGACAGGGTATTTTGTTACATGCTAATTGTGATATCAAGTTGACTGCTTATTGCGATTCTGACTAGGTTAGCTATCTGTTGATGAGACGATCTTTAAGTAGATATTTTGTCTTTTGGGAAACTTACCTATCTCTTGGAAAACTAAAAGGCAACACACAGTATCTCGTTCTTCTGCTGAAGCTGAATATCGATCTATGACCACCACGGCTTGTGAATTAAAGTGGCTGAAAGGGTTATTGGACTACTTTGATTTAACACATTCTGAACCTATGCGTTTGTTTTGTGACAATCAGGCAGCTTTATATATAGCTGCTAATCCTGTATACTATGAACGTACTAGACACATTGAAGTGGATTATTGTCATTTCATTCGTCAAAAGATATTAATCGGCAACACTTTTAAGAGCATTGCAGGATTGTACCGATGATATGTTATCTACCTGATCATAGTCGAAATCTAGTAGGAATTGTTCATATGAAGAAATTCCCGCGACAAATTCCTCATTCCTGACCCTCAATTCGGTGGCTAGTTATACACATAGAAACAAATTGTCCATTTGCGAAAACAAGTGGTATCTCGATCTTTTGTACTCTCTGGGGACAAACCAAAGGATGAAAATATGCAGGATATATATCAAGGTTCTGAGCAATTTTATTATTTTGTGATAATAAGCAATCAAGGAAATTAACGACAGGCTATCTATTAACAAGACCCTTTTATATATCTATATATATATAGGGGTCTTGTTATTCCCGGAGATGGGCACATGATTCAACCGTCAAAGTTGTCGTTTTGAGTTTGATAATGTCATAGGATGTTTCTATTTTATAAGGTTGGGATTCCAGTAGAACACGTCCAGTAGCAAAGTAAGAGATTTATAGAATTAGTTATACCAAAATAAATAATTTGTTCATTGGACTGGATAATGAAAAGAGAAGAAAACCCAAATCAACCATCTTTCTATGTCCTGTACCCTCTTCATTTTGCTCCTCTTTTCTCCAATCCTACGCAAGTCGCTGCGTGAAGTCAAATGTGCAGGTTAATCTTTCTTCATTTTTGTCATTCTTTTTTTTTTTGCCTTTTCAATAATTTTATTTATAAATCGCATTTGAAATTTCTTAACATATGTTAATCTTCTAGTTTATTATTTCTTCTTCCTCCATGGAACTACTTTTCATTTTTTTACTGCATGGATATTGACTTTACCATAAATATATATGTACATACACACAGACGTGCCAATAGTGATTTGAAGGACCACCTCGAAGCATTCATGTACGTGTTACTAAGTTGGGTGAAACAACAGCCAGAGATTATTAGCGTCATTTACCATGTACTGTACATGTCAGGGAATTATTTTTTGCTAAAATTAATTGTGATATTCCCACCTTGAAATGTGAAATTCAAGGGATTGATGATAAATCAGGATTTGACTGCTAGTTTAAGTCTCCTACATATTGTAAGACAAATATGTTGTACCAAAAATAACATGGAAATTTTCCGTTATAGAGAAAATCAATCACCTTAGCTCTACAATTGTCTTTATCTTTTCTTCAATTATGTTTAAAACATCAACGATTCAATTATTATTTATTTAATTCCTAATTGAGAATTATGTCCTTATACTCTCTCCAATAAATTTCTAGGTCAATTAGATTCATCGAGTTTGGAAGAAACATTTTCTTTGCAAAATTAAATAAACTCAACCGGTAGTTTGATCTAATCTTCCCATTCCCTATTTTATTGGAATTTAAGTTAAAATTTTAAAATTTTTTTGGGTCTTTCATCAAATCTTAATTACAATTAAATAAATAATTATACTCTAATCCTCACAAAAAATCACTAAATAATTAATAACTATGTTGCAGCTATTGGAAGAAACGTGAGTTTATGTAATAAATTATTTTTTAAAAAATAGTTTAAACTAATCTTCCTATTTCATAGTTAATGTATTGGGATGTATAGAAATGTTTACCCTCTTCAACCTTGAATTTTGAATTTTCAATTGCATATATATGTGATGTGACGGGACAAATGCACATGCACTTCGATTAGTGATGGTTTGTCAATATAAACCATGTCTACAAAGCTGTTTAGTATAAATGCACCGTCATTTTCGTACTTCTTTCTCCATAGTTAGTCGATTTCATCACTCAACCCCCATGTTAGGTCTACTTGAAAGAATTAGATAAATAGGTTCTAGGTCGAATCAAAATCTAGATTTGGCCACGAAATAAGATTTGTTGATTTGAAATAATGATAGAAATGTAAAGGCGTAAGTAAACTTGACAAGGTACAAGCTAAAACTGGTAATTTTAAATATTATCACTAGAATAAAAGATCTAATAGTCATAATATTTCTTATTGATTTATAACCAAGAAATGTTGCAACAACTACATTGTATTGTTAAAATAATAATAATAAATTAACTACAACGCTCATAGTCAAAATTTAATATATGAAGCGAAATCCACTTAAAAGATTCATAGCAAAAGCCTTGTTTCGACGGTGTAGGCAAGAAAATGACTTCACCAAGTAAGCGGGTTTTATATATATATATATATATATATGTGACGGGCCTAAGCCCAAGGAAGAATTACATGTGTGTTACATGAGGGAGAGCAACTCTAACTGAGTTAGCTAACAGTAAAGGCAAAATTCCATCCACGATCTCGTGAAACCATTGTACTCTTAGTGGCAAGCTGTAACTGTGATTAGCTAATCAATCCGTATAACGATTACCCTCGCGATATACATGGTGCACCCGCACCTCCCAGTTCCAAGAAAGGAGTTCTCGGATGACGGACATCATAGTATTTACCATTTGATGATGCTCACTGGAAATGAAAGAAATCACCAAAGCTGAATCTATAGACAACGTGCAAAACCCTAAGTTTGCACCAAAACTCACCACCCAACGACCACTCGCATTTCTGATCAGTCTTCCAGCTGTAGCCAGGTCTGGGTTACCTTTAGAAGATCCATCAGTGTTCAAACTAACCCAGCCCTCTCGGGGTTTCTGCCAACTAACGTCTATTACTCGTGGCCCTTGAGGTAGATTGTGAGGAGAGATAACACAATGCAGATTTTGGGCCATAATCACCTCCTAAACGTAGGAATAAATTTTTTTTATATGATGGACTGTAACTGAGTCAGGATGGAAGCATCATTCATTTCGCCATTCCCACAGTTTCCATAGTACAATTCCAAAAATTAAAGACCAGGAGCTATCGCTCTGGATCTTATAATCATTTGCTAGATTACTCTCAAACCAAGTTGTAAAATCACTACGATAAAAAGAGTGCTGCCGCGTGACCTCAACAAGGATATTCCAAACTCTACGCGCATGCCAACAGTCTCTGAATACATAGGTTAATGTTTCTTCATGGTGTGGGCAATCAGAACAAGCCAGAGTATCTGAGAGGAAGAGCTGAAATCGTCGGCTGTTAGTCATTAATCGAGATTTTGCTACCAACCATAGGTGAGTTTGAATACGGAGAGGACCATTCCAATCCCAAATCAAAGTCCAGGTCCTTGTCCTCGGCGACCACAGTGACTGTTGAAGTAGACGATAGGCTGAACGAGTAGAAAAGCAACCACTAGACTCCAAAGACCAACATAGTCGATCTGCCTCCTGGGAGGTATGAGGTGGTAAAGTCACAACAATGAGTAAAATCATATCTTGAGGTAGACACCTGCTGAACTCATCCCAGGACCAGCCTTCCATAGATCGACGTAATTACAAACTTACTTCTCTAACTGTTCTGTAGGTACCACAGTAATAATATGAGAGAGTAAATTTTCAGATACCCCATGCACCCAATTATCATACCAAAATCGTATCTGTTGTCCATTACCCACCGACCAAATAACACCTGCTTCTAAGAGAACGTGATCACAAATGACCAGAGTGGTGGCCGATGATGTCATGACCGGTAGGGTCATTTTAGCTGGGGTTCATCTGCACCCAGCCACCCTCTCAAAACTCTCTTTGGCACCAACCAGTTGCTTTAACTACCCACTTTTTCTACAGACTACAGTAATGTTTGTTTAGAGTCCACGTTACATCTTCGTTCCCATTAGTGGAAGATAAGACTTCAAGTGTGAATTTCACGTGAAATTAGGTGTCAAAATGATGTAATTGACACTGCCTGCGAGTCATAGATAATCCCTTTTTTCCAAGGAACACAGGGGTCTTATTCATTTTCAAACAACCAAAGTCAAAGAAAGAAAGAGTTCTCTTCTGCGCTGAAGTTTTTGCAATACCAAGAACAATGGTTTATCATTATTTCATGTTGATTAGTCCGAGTCACCAATCAAAAAGGTTACTTCTTGGCATACTTGTTGGATCCACTAGAGTCCGTATATGATCTAGCTTACATTTTGTTAAGGAAAAGCATTAAACAATCAATGGGCTTTGGGAAACGTTGAATTTATTTTATGGTGCAAACATTTTATTACTTATGAAATATATTTAATTTATTAAGTTCTGTGGAAGTGAATGTGTGTTGACAATATCTCCATTAGTTCTAATGAATCTTTAAAATTTTTGTTAATAAAAGAAGTGCTACTTTAACTAAAAGATAAAATATTTTCCAAGAATGGAGACATTCTAAAATAGTTTACTATGTAGAATAGGAATTTCTTCAAAAGTTATAGCAATCAAATGTTATTTCATTCTCACATTAAGATATCTTTTTGTTAAGTTGCTGCTTAAAAATAAGGATAAATCACAAGTGTAACAATGAATTTGTGGAATGACAATCCATGAGTTACTTTCTTTCGTCAAAATTTTAAAGGTTACTCTATTTTTTATATGTCGGATATGTTCTCGAAAAACTTAGGAATTTTTTTATTTTATTTCTATTTTTAATATTTATTTTTATTTTTTGTCAAAAGAAAACATGTTTAATTATTAATCTCAATATAACTATATAATAATTAAATATATAATAAATAAAAATTATTTTTATAAAATATTTATTTATAAATATTACTAAATTTTAATTATATATTTTAAAATTTTTATTTAAAATATGTACTTTAAGATATTTTAAATCTAAAATATCTTTGTTAAATAACTATTAAATTTAAAAATATTTTTATTTTCAAAAAATATTTAAATTAATTATAAAATTTAAATAACTTATATTATATTAATTATATATTAGCATCAATGATTATTATTAAATAATTAAATAATACATATTTAATTAATAGTTATTCAAAAAAATATTTAATAACTTATGAAGCGTATTGTTAAAGTCTGGGACTCATAAGTTAATGTGTATTGAGAATATCTTCGTTCGTCTCAATGGATTCTCTGGACTTTTCTTAATAAAAAAAGTGCCCCTTTAACCAAAAGATAAAATATTTTCAGAGAATCATGATGAAATTCTAAAATAGTTTGTCTTGTAGAATTAGGAATTTCTTCAAAAGTTGTAGCAATCAAATATTATTCGTAAAAGCTCTTTTTCTTTAGTTCTATCCGCAATTTCTCCATTTAAAAACAAAGATAAATTACAAGCGGAGCAATGAATGTTAGAATATATTTTATGGGCTACAATCAATTGTAGTTTTGGTTTTATTAAAAACAGACTAATAATATAATCTTTATTGAGATGCCTATGGTCCATTATTATTGTGATCCCTATTGGACTTATGTACTTTATGTCGTTAGTGTGATTAATGGTGTAAATCTAACCTTACGGCTCATGATGGGCAGGCTTAAGATTAATATATGTGGCTAAGTCCCTGCAGTACTCTTTATATATACATATGTATGGTCTCTCTGTAGTTTGTCCCATTGAGAACTATATTTTTTAAAAAAAATGGGTTTGTTGTGGAAGTCTTCGCCGTCACCAAATACTTGCGTGGTGCTTTCATCATTTGTTGATCATATTTTCAATAAGTAAATATCTGTATTCCCTATCACGTAATTGTATTTACCAATAAGTAAATATCTGTATTCCCTATCACGTAATTGTATTTACTAATTTTGGTTTTTAACATTTAGTATCAGAGCATTAGGATTTATGAGATAAGGAATCTGATTATTATTGTCGAGGATTGAGAATGCTCTTAACATAACAAAAAACATCATGACTCACCTGGTTTTCTGCATTTGACATTTGATTGTGACTTGACTTTTGTTCGTGACTCACACGGCATGTGGCTGTTACCCACTATGTCAAAGGTTCACCTAACGATTCTGAATAACATAGGAAGAACCTTGAGCTGCGAAATATGTATAGACAGTACATGAGATAATTAACTTTTTTCTCTCAGCAACACTAATGCCTGTTAATTTCTCTGCAACTTCACTCTCTCTGCAACTCCAACGTAGTTGGAGGAAGAAGAGACACATCCTGCACATGCCCGCTCTCATCTATGGCGCGTGTAGGAGTGTGTGGGGCATACAAAACTTGACTTCGTGCTCCGTTTTTTCTGTTCTGCTTCATTTTTTAAGTCTGATTTTTCTATATATATTTCATAAATTTTCTGCTGCATTTAATATTTTTTATAAAAGAAATATTATATTACATAGTATATTTTATTCATTTTCCAACTTTTTTATTTAACCTGATACACTGAAAATTATTATTACCCTATTTTGGATATGTTTATAGTAGTCACACTCTCTCAATCATATCTTATATGTTTTTATTAATTGCATGAGATATTTGCTTGTTTGTTCAACTGTATAAGTACGAAACTGATTTTAAAATGCAATTTACTTTAGGCAATAAATTTTGATTTTATATGAAATGTTTCATGGATTACTACGGGTGATTACCACCAAAGTGGGATCAATCGTAGTGGTTTGTGAGACTTTTTATAATTTTTTTAGGAATATTTCTGATTAATGCATATAATTACCTGCCCAAAGGAGGTAGTTGTGTGTTTTAGTTGGAGACTTAATTTCATATAGATTTATTAAGGATTACAATAGTCTTAGGGATCTATTTGCCCAAAGGGGATGAAATTTCAAGATTAATGTACCTTCATTTTCATATCTCATCTTTGAGGTTTTGATTTTGGTTGCACATTCTGCCTAAAGGGGAATGCGTGATTCTTAGTTGGGCCTCACTATTATTTTTATGTCATTATTGTTATTAATGTATTATGTTTTGTCTTACACAATTTCCTTCGCTATTGATAATAGTCAAATGACCATAGAAATTTTTAACTGGCTCAAATTACAAAAGATGGAGGCAAGATATAAAATTTTCCTAAAGAAGAACTGATCTAGATATGGCACTAAGGGAAGACATGACTGTCATACCTGATGAAAGTACACCTAAATAGAGAGAGTCTAGCTAAGTGAGAGAAATCTAACTGACTTAGCTTGGTTGCAATTAAGATGACCATTGCTGAACACCTGTTGAGTGGTTTGCTTGACACAACATCTGCTAAAGATTTTCTCACTGCTATTAGAGATAGATACCAGGTATCCAATAATGCTGAGTCTGGATATTTAATGAAAGAGTTGATGGATATGACGTATGACCATAATAGAGGTGTTCGGGAATTTATTATGAGAATGATTCACATTCAAATCAAACTGAAAGCCCAATCCATTGACTTGAATGAAAATTTCATTGTTCACTATGCCATAAACTGCTTCCCTATTGAATTTACCCAAATCAAAACACCATATAACACCATTGGTGAGAAGTGGAGTGTTAATGACCTTATTACCAAATATGTGGTCGAGGAAGAGAAAATTCGGAAAGAAAAGAGTGATTTAGCTCTCTTGACCATTCATACTAAACCCCATTTTGGTAAGAGTCGTATGAAACATAAGAAACACTCTTATAGTGCTTCCTATAAGAAATTTGGAAATAGTCATTACCACAATGTAGGAGGGCCTAGGCAAACTACCTTCAAGAAAGATCCTTGGTGTGTCTTCTGTAAGGTCAAGGGACACCATAAAGGAGAATGTTGTAAATTCAAGGCTTGGTTAGAAAACAAGAAGAAATCTGGAGGAAATCATTTTGCTTTTGTCTGTTTTGAGTTTAATCTGGTTGATATCCCTACAAGTTCTTGGTGGTTTGATAGTGGTTCCACTACCCATATTACTGTCTGCTTACAATGGTTCACAAACATGAGGAAGCCAAGTTTGAAAGAAAGCAAGCTAAGGGCAGGAAATTATCTTGAAGTAGAAGTGGAGTATTTTGGGGATGTTACCGTAGTTTTAGATTCAGGGCATGAACTTATTTTAAAGAATACCTTTTATGTACCTTCCTTTAGAAGGAATTTGATTTCAATTTCTTACTTAGATAAACTTGGTTGAACCTTTTCTTTTGGTAGTGGAAAAAAAATTGTTTTCTAATTTTGCAATAATAGGATCTAGTTTTTTAGCGGATGGTTTATATAAATTGTCTTTGACTTTTGATAATTTTTCTACATCTTTCAATGTTGAGACTACTCTTGCTAAATAGTCTAGGATAAAAGAGAAATCCTCATTCTTATGGCACAAACACTTAGGTCACATCTCTATGAAAAGGATAGAGTGATTAATTAGAGATAACATTTTACCTTCCTTAGAATTTAATGATTTGGGGACATGTGCAGATTGCATCAGAGGAAAATTCACTAAGACCAAAAAGAAAGATGCAAATAGAAGTCTAAGTCTCTTAGAAATCATTCACACGGACATCAGTGGACCTCTATCTCCTACAATTTGTGGTAACAAGTACTTTATTACCTTTATTGTTGACTTTTCCCAATTTGGCTATCTTTTTCTAATTAAAGAAAAGTCTGATGCACTTGAGAAATTCAAAAATTTTAAAACTGAAGTTGAAAAACAATTAGGAAAAGTCATCAAGTGGTGAGATCTGATCGTGGTGGTGAGTATTATGGTAGATTTGATGCTGGACAGCAATATATGGGACCATTTGCTAAATTTTTGCAAGCTTGTAGAATTGTTCCATAATATACCATGCCTAGTAGTCTTAAACAAAATGGTGTAGCTGAAAGGTGAACCGCACTTTAAAAGATATGATGAGGAGTATGATGAGTGGAACTAATTTGCCAGATTTTTTATGGGGAGAAGCCTTAAAAACTGCTCTTTACATCCTCAACTGAGTTCCTAGCAAATCCATTCCAAAAACACTTTTTGAACTTTGGACAAGTAGAAAACCTAGTTTAAACTATTTTCATGTGTGGGGTTGTCCTGCAGAAGTTAGGATCAATAATCCCTTAGAGAAAAAGATTGACCCTAAAACTACCCATTATTACTTCATTGGATATCCAGGCCATGCAAAAGGGTATAGGTTCTATTGTCCTCAAAGCGGTCTTAGAATTGTAGAATCTATGAATGCAAAATTTTTAGAATTGGACAAGGCTGAAGCTATTATTTCTACTGTTGATTCCACTGTTAATGTGCATGAGATCGTTTCTTTTCCTGTTGCCATTGATAACATGCCTATGATTATTGTTCCAGTCAAGAACTTGGTTGATCCTCCTTTAGTTGATTCCCCTGCTTCGGTTGATCATCTTAATAATGTTGCTGACCCTTTTGCATTAGTTGATACTTCTCAACCTATCGAACCTATTATACAAGTACCTCTTAAGAGGTCAGTTACACAGAGGAGACTGGCTATTTCCAATGATTACTTTGTTTATCTTAGTGAAGACATGTATGACCTAAATCTTATCAGGAGGAGATGTCTTATGCTAATTTTTATATGTGGGTAGATGCTATGAAAGAAGAAATGTAGTCCATGGCTAATAATTGTTGGGACCCGATCCGGGAACCGGATCCCAACCGAAAAAGCAGGAAAGCGAAGGAACAAAACGAGGGAAACGAACGAACACAACGAGGCGAATAGCGAAATGCGGAAGCCAAAAGCAAGCGAAACAAAAAGGAATCGAAAGTAAATTGAATAACGGAATGCGAAGGAACCGACTAATGCAAAAGCGAACGAAAAGAAAGCGAAGCGAATAATCAAACTGAATTAAACGTATCCAAATGAAGGCAAATCGAATCGCATAACAAATGTCCGACATCCGTG
>JANVCQ010000230.1:10851764-10877873 GCA_025531925.1 Erythroxylum plowmanianum
AACATAACAATTAATTGATTTAACTACAAAACCACAATATAAAACATGTTTCTTACCTATTAAGCTTCCAAATCTTCTAAGCTTCAAAATTTGTCACAAATTTTCTCACTTCTCCTACCATATACGATCATCATCTAGAAGGGGTAGAAAGCTTAGGCTTGCTTTTGTGAACACAAGAAGAGCCAACAAAGTGAAAGAAGGTAGAAAAGAGGAGCAAAAATTCCAAAAGAACCAAAGAAGAGGAGAGCTACGAAGATGGTGGAGAAAATCACACTTAAAGCACCAAGACCCTTATAAGAGGAAGCATCGTGAAAGGTTTTAAAAGTTAGGTTATTTAAATAACCACTTAGTTTAAGACATAGGTAAGCAAGCGACAAGTGTCACTTGCCACATGTCTCCTTTTAAGGCACTCTAAAGGTTTCTTTCCCATTTAAAAATTCAATTTCTACTCCAATTTGTCCCAAAATTCTAATGGCTCAAATTAATAAATCCTAAAGTCATGTATCTAAATTTTCAGTGCCATTGAACAGTAATTTGCTACTACCGGTAACCAATCAGTCTGCCACTTGGCATTTTTTCTAGTTCGAAAAGTACCCCGAAATTTTCAGAAAAATTTCTAAAATTCTCATACAAATTTAAAACCTCAAAGACCCTCTCCAATCAATTTTCCAAACACAAAAGATCACATTTATCATACCAATCATATTTATGACCAAATATACCGGGAAATGTCATGAATGCATGTACAGTCATTTACATTTGCAAAATTCACTATTTACGTGTATGTATATGCATGAACATATCAAGGCAATTCTAAGCACTCATAAACTATTTCAAATTACTATTTTACCCTTCCCATCGGTGATGGGATGTTACAAAGAATGAATCTTGGATGTATTTTTCTTCTTGTGAAATTATGCAGCTTTGTTCATATGGAATTTTTGCCTCTTTGATCTCCTTGTTAGATGTTCCAACCACCTCTTCTTGCATTTTTATTTGCCTTAAATACTTCTTAATCCTATTAGGGTTCTATCTAGGGTTTCCTTACTTGCTTATATTCCAAAAATATCGCCAAATCATCAAAAAAATACAAAAAGAAAAAAGAAAACTCCTAATTGTTCCAACTTCAATTCTCACAATCATAATAGCCCTCTTCTTGCAGCTTCTTCTTCAACTTTTGTTGAAATTTCCTGTCTCAACACATCTTCCAAACACATTAAATATCCTCTAAAAAATGTATTAAGATCAAATTCTTCACCTAATCAAAAATCATGAAACAAAACTCACAAAAACACTAAAAAAACATAAATCTAAGTCTTAAACACATGATTATCACCCAAGAAAACATCTAATAACACATTCTACAACATAGAAAACACACCTATCACTAATCCACCACCTATTTAGTGAAATAATTCATCTCTAGTAGAATAAAATTATGACTGTTAGAAGAGGTTGGGTATATTTTACCAATAAGATTAATAGCCTAATCTCTAAATGAAATGGCTCAATTATATAGTGCAACTTAGAAGCATGAATTTATTATATCTTTCCATATTTTTGCCATTTTTGATAGCCTTTGGCATATGATAGACATTCTTTCAATATTGAAGGCTATTAGTAACCATGATGTCTTATGAGCCACTTCATCTTTATGCTAGAATGATGTGCTTTATATACTCCCTCAAGAGTTGTTTCATTACTATTAATGCTCACGGCATCCCAAGGCACCTTAAAAGAAATCCATCACTGCTTTATCGAAATAAAACTCCTTCAATTTAAATCCTTGAAGCCAACATAAACTCTTATCATACCATTCTTCTTTACTACATATATGACATTAGTTGGTCGGTTATTCTATCTGGCTGGTCTAATGAAACGTACCTTGCATAACTTTTTGACCTCTTTTTTAATCTTTAAATCAACTTCTTTGGACCATCGCCTAGGAGGTTATTGGTAAGGAAAAAATTCTAGTTTTATAGGAAGTCTATGTTCCACTAACCTTCTATTCAAATTTGGCATCACAGTATAGTCCCAAATAAAACAACTTTTTGAATTCCTTCAAGAGCTTAACCAATTCCAGCCTTATTTTTAGTTCCAAATTCTTGCTAACAAGCACTTTGTGGAATTCTCCTTATTACTTATTTCAGTAGTTCTTGATTTTGACTCTGAAAATAAATAATCTTTCTAGGAGCAATTTTTAACTCTTAGACACGAACCTTTCCCACCATTTACAATTCTTCTTCTTCAAAGACCAACTCAAAATTTTCACATTTCTTTAATTCTTAGAAATTCTATAGGTTTTATTACATTTAGAATTTGATTTCTATTATTACAGCTACCATAACTTCCTGTTGTGAAAATATAATCACCAGAGTTCTCTATATTTGGAACCTTTATTGGCCTATTAGTAGGCACAATGACAATTGCTCTTACCAAAATTTATGTTTATGTCCTAACATTTCCTTTGTCTTTTTTTAACACTCTCCATAAGACACTTTTGAATTTAAATTGGCTTTGTATGATCTCTATAGAATTTTTTTTTCCTCCATAATGTTAGCTTTAGTACAAAAGGGCTATAAATATTCCTAGATAATTTCTTTCTTGTTGCCTTTCTATATGAATAGAAGTTGATGGAGAGACGAAGGAATACAAAATTTTTAGTGTATCCAACCTCTTTCTAATAAAATTTGATAATTAGCACATGTGTTAATGATAAAGAAAGTGGTTAATGAAGACTTTCCCTTATTGTAATGTTTGTAGGGAGAATTCCCTATATTTTGATAGTCTCACGAGTAAATGTGGTAACAGATACCTCAATTTAGGTCTTTTTTCCAAAAATTTCCATCTTTTTGATTGGCAAAATATTTACTAGCTACCCACTATTAACCAAAACATTTGAAGTTAGTTTTACATTGATGTAGGCTTTAATGTATAAAGGTTTTATATATTGAGTGGTATCAATAGGCTTTTCTAGCATTACCTTTTCTAGAATTCCTAGTCCCACAGCCAATACATATACTTTGCATTCTCGTTTCCCAGGCAAGGATTCCACCTTCTTTCTAAGAGATATGCTAAATGAGGCAAGGAGTTTTACAAAAGAAACCGTGCATGGAACCTGAATGAGAATTTCTCGAACTCTGACAAATTCATTGGAATTTTTATCTTGACTTTTAGGCTAGGCAAACTTCTTATGAAATCTAGGATTGTTTTGGTTCTCTTATATCACTTTACCTTTCACTGGCAACTTCTACATGTTCTTTCTTATTATTTGGGCTTGAAGTAATTTCTTTAAAAGGGTTAGGTCTTATAAAGGGTGACTTCCTTGGGGTTGGCTTGTCCAATGTTAATGGCTTACTTCTTCTAAACCAGGCAACAACTTTGTTCATTGAAGCCTTCTCTTTTGTCAACTAATAATATGTTGGTTTCTGAGACAGTTGTCCACCCTAAAAAAATCAAATTTGAGGATCAAACCTTTGTCTAAATATTTGAGTGAATTATGTTTTATGATTTGCCCTATAATTTTTAGTTTCTACTGGATAATGGGAATCCATTGAGTTTCGGTCTTAACATTAGCATTTAATCTATAATTGGGAACAAAAATATCAATAATTAAATTTGCAATTGGTGCCAATTGATCTTCCATAATCTTCAGCTTCCTCTTAGCATCCAATTCAAGATGTAGAAGAACTTAGTTACATTAACACTTGCAACTGGTAAGAATGGATCTTCATCTATCGACATGGTTTGGTTATCTTCAACAAACAACATAATTCCTTTTTTAATTTTATCTTGGATTAAATTCTTGAATCCCCAGTACGAATTCAGTGGGTGACTGCATGTAATGTGGTTCTTATAGTAGTCCCTCTTTCTAATTTCTTCCTTTGTGGGAATTATATGATTTAACGGTTAAGTAATGAATTTTTCTTGTAACAAAAGATCACATTTTTCCTCTATTTTGGAGGTGTCAAATTTGTATTAAATCTGAGTAATTGATGCTTGTATTTTTCTTTTGAATTCAAAAGATTTCCACTTTAGAGCAGCAAACATAGGTTACAAGGATATTAACTTTGGCCACTATCGAATCATATGAATTCAACTCCATAAAATAAGCACCAATTGAGCTTTTTTTTATGTCCTTCCCAAAGAAACTCTTCATATTCAAATACTATTATTACCAATTCATAGAAATCACAAAATTCTACACCTTCGAATTTTTTTCAAAGTTTAATATCGGGATTTCCTCTGTACTAACTTCACATACTCGATCTTTAAAGTACAATCCGATATCGATTTCTCATCTTCTTGAATCAGTTGATAAACATGTCTATATTCTCACAACTTTTCTAAGCAACTTTAGATATTTCAGTTATATGAAATTCATGTTTAATTCTGAAAAATTGATTATAAAATAGTCTATCCATTTCAGCCTATGAAAGGACATAATTCCCTAATAATAAAGCATACCTAAAAACAGTTATGCCTGTCAATAAATTTAGGAACAATTTAAGCTTGAAGGTATTGAAAGTTTATAGTCATCCAATTCCCTACACTAAATGGTGAATATAGCAATGTGATCAATGGTTAATTTGCCATCTTCACTAGAAAACAAATTAAATTTAGGAATTATATAGCTACGATAATAATTTTCCATCTTATATAACGACCAAGCTACCTTAAACTAGGCCTATACAAAAACGACTTCTCTAAAAACTTCCATTTCAACTTGTAGTTTTATTTACGAAGAAGCAATAACAGGATTACAATTTACATCCATAAGATTTCCCCCCCAAACTATAATGTAGTCCATTAACATCAGCTTCTAAACTAAATCCTTGTCTACAAAGAGCTTGGGGCCTAACCACCTATTGGCTATTTTCTAAATTAATGTGCATATGTGCAATAAGAACATCATCTATTATGTAAGAAGAAATGTACTTTCATCCACAGCAGAAAAAGCCAAGGGTATAACTTCACTCAGTAACTTCTATCACATTTGATGTAGGATGCCCCCCTTAAGTCCTTCAGAGATCTGCCTTGCTAGAGAAGGAGAATTCTATGCAGCAATATGTACCAAGATGGTAACAAGTTTTTCCAACTTCTCTGTTAGTATCTTGATTGCCTCAACTGTAAAGGTTAAGTTATACATCAAATTTCAAATCTCATTTATACGAACAATATCATTTTATGTTGATGGTTTCAATGATTTTAGATTCTTTTTAGCAATAGACTTAACTGAAGGCGAAGTTGTCTTCTTAAGATTCCTAATCATTTAGAATACAAAACCTTCATTCCTAACTATAGTAGGGATTTCTTCCTCCAGGGTTTGAGGCAAAGCAATTTTTTCCATTCGCTGCACACGATATTATGTCCCACTGGGTGTGCCATATTGTCGGTTGCTTATACGATCAACTTTGAATTTGAGTATGTTAGAGAGGAATTCTCCCATAATTTGCACCGACTTATTATCAATGATATATGTGTGCTTCGAGAAACTTAAAAAAATAAAATCCTCAACTACCAAGTTGTTAAAACATGTTAAAACAAAATTTGAACTAAAAAAGATTATTTGATTTAGGCAAAAGAAGAGTAAAGGCTGTAAAGAAAATTTGAGATAACAATAAGTATAAGTAAACTGTGCATAAGAAACTTGAAATAATAACAAGATTTTTGTTGGAATAGTCTGATTATCTGCGTGCATATATTTTGTCTGACACTTTGTATTTTGAAACTAGTAAATTGATACAATCCTCTCAACTTCAACTTCCTCAAATAGTTTTCCTTACTTTCCACGTTGTAGTTAAATTCTTACCACACATTGTTCTCCAACTTTTGGTCTCCACCATTTCTCTTTTAACTTCCCAACTTCCATTACTCTTTATCGTGTCCGCTACTAACCTATTGCATGTTAACTGCACATCTCCCACATTTTTGACTTTTTACTACTTCACATGCCCAGTTTTTGGCCAAATATCTTATAGGACATCCATTGTTCAGGTCATTTTACTTTTAGTCCAAATAGGCTTAATTTGTTTAGACTATGAATACCAATCAAATAGATTTTTATTTTTATTAAAAAGGCAAAAGGTAAAACAAAAGACAAAATCCAAAAATATACCCAAAAAAATCAACACATGATGATGTAAATTTTAATAAGAAAACTTGAATAAGCTATACAATGATATGTTTTGATTTCTTTTGGCACGTGGGAATTGATGGAAATTTTGATTAACTCAAAAGGGTTTACAGAATGACTGCTACTATGAGACATTTCATTGGATAATTGTTCTGAATTAAAAATCACTAAACTAATTAACAAAAACTTAACAGGAAATCCGAGAACTTGGGAACATAAGGAAATTGGGCCTCAACTTATGTGCATGACCTAAAATGGGCACCGAATTTGGACGCTTCTCAAGCCCACTCTCTATTACCAGACATCATAGCATTGGTGCTGAATCTCGCACTTGGGTTGGTTTCGTCACCTCTCCAATATACAGAACTTGGAAGATAGGAGGAACAGGTCACTCTCTCTCTTTCTCTTGGCTTGGCTTCTATGCAGTAGTGAGTCTTCTCTCTGTCTTAGCTGGGTATAGTTTGAATTTTATGTCTCCTTTTAAGATAAAGTTGTTTTCTTTGTTTATTATTTAGAATTTGATGATGCCTGATTAAGGGATTACACTTCGGCTGCTTTCTTATGCTTTGCCCTGTGAAACTCACGTTGTAGTCAACTGTTTGTGAAATCGATCTTTTTTGGATAAAGCATTTGCCTATATTTTGTTAAATTGTGGACTATTGACTTATCCGATATAAAGTGCACAATAAGAGTTTTTGTCTTTGACTGCTCTGAAAGATTCCAACTTTCTGCTGTTCAGTGGTATTTAAATACGAACACAAAAGCTTGTACTTGTGAAAAAGGTTCTGCTTTCATATACATCAATTGGAAAGAAATAAAAAGAAAGTTGTTTGATTGATGCAAGGATAGTTGGCGATCATTGAGAACTCTTCTCCACTGCAAATGTCCAGTGAAGTTCTGATTCCTGGGACATTTTCTTATTTCTCCATTTGGGTTATTCCCTTCTTATGAAACCTTGATTTTTATATAGCATTGATTCAACTTTGATCGCATTGCATCGTCTTTTCATCAGAAACTACCAAACAAGTCATGATTCTTGTGAAACCAGTTTTAGACTCATTGCTCTTTCATTTATTTTCTAAACAATTGTGTAGTTTCTGTGGAGGCTAAATACCACAAGATTGAAAGTTCCAACACCCTTTTTTGGACTCTAGATTTGATGGCTCATGAGGCATCCATTGTAAACTCTGATTTTCAAATGTATGAATGAATCGGTCCCACCTGATATTGCTTTTCACCTTGTAGGCTTGGTGAGTCCATGAATATGTAAGCAGTTGCTGACATAAACTAAAGAGCTTTATGCAAAAACACAATGTTTGGGGTCATTTTTAAACCTTTGCTAACTCTACCAAGTGCATATCTAACCTCAAGGTTTGTGCACTTTATCCATCGCAAAATTTCTGATAATTTATTACATCATCTGGCATCCAAATGCTGTTTGGGTAATGTGGATTCTTGCAGGCGGCTTCTAAGCATGTCTGCAGTTGACATCAGAAGTTCCAGAGTATCCGTTGCATCTATGGTGATAGAGCCTCCTTCACATCCTACATATGACCTAAAGGGCATCATAAAGCTAGCTCTTGCAGAAGATGCTGGTGATCGAGGTTCAGTTCATATCTGCTTGGATTTTCAAGTAGCATGTCAACATAAATCACCTATTAACTCATTGACAAATGTGATAAATTTTGTGGATGCATATTTTTTTATACATGTTTTACCAAATTGAAAGTGCTTTGACGTGTAGATAATGTAGGTGGTGATAAGAACTGAAATTGCTTGTTTTTTCATCTCTGCATATGTTCATACACTTTGTGGCTCTGTCTTTTTCTGTCCCCATTTCCTACGGAGGTTTGGTGGCAGGTAGGAGGTTTGAGTTGAGGGAACTATAGGGGTTTGTAGAATTGCAACCCTCAAAAAGATTGTGCCAACCAGCTTTATTGGTGCTGCAGGAGATGTAACTTGTATGGCAACTATTCCATTGGACATGGAAGTTGAAGCTTATTTCTTGGGAAAGGAGGATGGTATAATTGCTGGAACAGCGCTTGCAGAGTTGATATTTCACGAGGTGGATCATTCTCTAAAGGTATCAACAGACTGCGATCTCTTTTTATTCTTGATATGTCTGTTTGCTAGGTAGTCTTAATGTGGATTTTACAATAGGTGGAGTGGTCGCGAAAGGATGGAGATTATATCAGTAAAGGGCTGCAATTTGGAAAAGTTTCTGGTAAACTAAAGAACGTGAAGGTGCAGAGCTAATGCTTCCAAAAATATTTGATAACTCCACTGAAATTAGTTTATTTCTATGCAGGAAGGGCACACAGCATAGTTATAGCTGAAAGAATAGTGCTTAATTTTATGCAGCGGATGAGTGGAATAGCAACATTAACTAAGGTTCTCCCTTTTTCGTTCTGATTTTATATAAGAAGCCAACTCGATTGTCATTAATTGTTGCTGCAATTATGATTTTGCACATATTAATGCATATGGAGGTGGGCATAATAAAAATGTAGTCTAATATTTTCTTTTATGGCCAAGGCTTCAAATCCAAGGATAGCATACGTCGTCATAGCTGAAAAAATGACAGGAAAAGCATAGTTTTGCACAGAGTCATTAATTTATTTTGCTAACTGGTTCCTGTTTAGAATTATTTCTAGTCATTTTGTTTAATAATTTTATGCTGTGCTGTGTCATCCACATTTATGAGTCAAATCAAACAAGGCATACATGATAACTTTATTAAATTTGCTTGCTGGATGTGTTAAATGGTGATTGCTACAGGTTATGGCAGATGCTGCTCACCCTGCATGTATTTTAGAGACACGAAAAACTGCTCCAGGTCTACGTTTGGTTGATAAGTGGGCGGTGTGGATCACTTCTTTGCTTGTTCTCCATGACGGTAATTTTTTCACTGAAATATATACTTTTATTCGACTCATAAAATTCTTACATTATAGGTTCTAATTGGTGGGGGAAGGAATCACAGAATGGGCTTATTTGATATGATTATGATAAAAGATAATCACATATCAATAGCTGGAGGTATTGTGAATGCCATCACATCTGTTGATCAGTATTTGGAGCAAAAAAACCTTCAAATGGAGGTTGAGGTAAGTTCTGCAAATTTCAAGGCCTGATTGCTGAGTTTTGATAAGGAGTAGATTGGAGCTGGCTGGACATGAATCTCCATTTGCGTGAGTAGTATATCTCCTCTTGGATCAATTTAACAATTCTCATCCCTTGACTTCCTACTTGCTCCCGAAAAAACTCAATAAAGGTTGAGACCAGGACATTAGAGGAAGTAAACGAGGTATTGCAATATGCATCTCAAAATAAGTCTGCCTTGACCCGGATAATGCTGGATAACATGGTTATACCACTTCCAAATGGAGATGTTGACGTATCAATGTTGAAGGATGCTGTGAAACTGATCAATGGGAGATTTGAGACTGAGGTACTCACCAGCAGTGGTGCCTTTTATTTCTTCAATCAGTTGTCCGCAGATGTTATAACAGCTGTCACTAATGCCTAATTTCTTGATAGTATATTTGTTCCTTCAATCTTGATGAAGTATGAAATCGGAACTATGAAAACGTTACATATTTCATATGTGAAGATACAACAGTCCATCTTCGTATTTTATATGTTCCGCGTGTGGTACACAATATTTGTGTCTCCCTATGTATATGCTTTTATTGAAAAGTAATATAATATATATATAGGCATTCCTTTATCTTGCAAGCATATTTCTCATATAAACTAAATCATTTCTTTCTTTGTTTCACCTTCATGTACGTGGTTGTTTACTTCAGCATAAAACTTAGTACTTATCATTACTATAATTTTGGCTCTGTCAATGTGATATTTACGTGTCTATCTTCTGTTCTTGATGTGGGTTTTAGATCTGCATGGTTTCTGATCTGTATGGATGAAACTTTACTTGGAAGATACTAGGGGCACTTACCACTTATTGTAGCTTCCGTTGATTGTGGGTATGATTTTTCTTTCTGAGGCTGGAAATCATTTATAAGGATTAAGTTTTCTGCTGAAGAAGCTTTTTGCAGCATTGTATCTGGAATGGTTTGTGGTGATCAAAGCCGTTATTTAGGATCTTTTGGAATCTTGATACTCCTGACTTAAAGATAGCTATTAGTTATGTTGAAATAATTTTGCTCCCCATCTTTTGGGTGGTAATAGGCATCAGGCAACGTTACTCTTGAAACGGTGCACAAAATTGGACAAACTGGAGTGACCTACATTTCTAGGTAACTTATTGATCTGATTGTAATGCTTCCAGTTCATCTCAATTAGCTGTATTTCATTCATTATGTATCGGGTTTTTAAAAATAATCTCTCTATACATGCAGTGGTGCATTGACACATTCTGTCAAGGCGCTTGACATCTCCCTCAAAATTGATACAGAGTTGGCACTCCGAGTAGGAAGGCGTACAAAGCGAGCTTGACTTTTCTTCATAGGTTTCTTTGCTTATGCTTATGTAATTAGGCAACCCTTGTGGCCCCTATTTATTTTTCGATATTACGAGGCAAAAGGGAATATCATGTTCTTCCATTCTCCCTACTTTGTGACAAAAGGTTCCCGCCAACGATTAACCGATGGAACTTAATTATGCGGAGACGTTATGAATCACAGCACCTAGCTCACGTTGTAATTCTCTTTGCGAAATCATAATTTTTGCTGGATGGTGTGTTGTGGTGTTCTTCCATTTTAGTTGGTACGGGCTGCTTTATTGAAAATAGTGTTAATTATTAAAATTTTTAAATTTTCGTGAAATTTTTAATTGTAGTCTAAATTTTAGAAAGTAATAATAAAATTTTCAATTTTTATTTTTTTAATTCTAACCTAAATTTTAAAATGTGATAATAAAATATTTAAACTTTCAATTTTTTTCAATTCTAACCCAACGATATTTATTGTTCTTTCAATGTCTTCGGCTTTTTGTGTTTTGTTTATTCTTTTGACGATATAAATTACTCTCGCATTATGGTGTATTACATCAATAAGTTCTTCGTTTTTAGTTCGTTCTTCTGATGCTTTTAGTGAGAGCGTGAGGACTACGTAATATGATAATATTGAAGGATGAGAGCGTCGACAGAACAAATTGAAAACAAAGAGAAAAAATGAAATCAAAATGTGAGATTGTTGAGGCTGTGTAATATGATGTACGTTATTTTTAAACGACGTCGTTGTAATTATGTCCTTCACTGATTTTGTTTCATTGATCTTTATTTGTTGTGTTAATTATAGCTTAGGTATTAATTATTAAGGTTTCTGAAACACGTGACAAGTCACGTCAATAAATTTAACAGAATCACTAATGTTGAGCTATAATTGAAAAAACTGAAAGTTTGAACATTTTATTGCTATTTTTTAAAATTTTGATTATAATTAAAAAATTGATGAAAGTTTGAGTTTTTTTATAATTAACCCTTGTGAATGCGAAATGAATTCGTGTAGGTAACAAAACAAGTTAAATGAGCTCATTATTCTAAAATAAATTTGTTTACTTTTCATTATAAAAATGAACCACTTAAGTTTTATTGTTTGGATAAAAGTTAAAGTACCGTTTAGTTTTACTTTTGATTTTCTAATGCAGTTTTCATTTTTAATCTTTTGCTTATATTTTTTTAAATAAAAACAAAAACCTATTTGATTGTTAATGTTAATGTAGATACATTTTTATTACTGATAATAATTACATATTAGATAAAACTTAAAAATAAATTATTTTTAATTAAATAAATTTATTTAATCTCTTATATAATACTTATTAACAAATTATTAATAAAATTATGTTTTTAATAAAATAAATAATTTAAAAATTAAAATTTTATTTATAAGTTCATATTTATTTGAAATATATTTTAATTATTATATCAAATTGTATTTGTATATTTATATATTTTAAATTTAACTATATTTATTAATAATTATTAAAATTTAATTACATATAATTCAATTATAAAAATTAAATAAATTAAATTATTCATAATTTTATTGAAAATTAATTTTAATTTATGAAATATATAATCTTGAATTAAATTATTCATAACTTTTATTAATAATTAAATAATATATATTTAAATGATAGTAAATCAAATTATAAAAAACAAAAATAAGAAACAAAAACTAATTTTTATAATTTTCATAATTTTTGAAAATTAAAAGAATCCAAAATTAAAAAAACAGAAACTAAAAACTTAAACAAACAAGTTTTTTTATTGAGTTTGAAAACATAATACAATTACGTATTACATTTCAAACTAAACTTTAAATGGTGGTTGACTTTTTCTCTCATTGTGTTTCCTTCATGGACTTTTGTGGATTTTCTTAGTTTGACAAAAAGTCACTTTTATCGCCATGAATGTGCGTCTTGGGGACTTATTCCAAAAGATAAAAGGTAGAATAAATGACCTAATTGACTTCATTGATCCATTTCGGCTAAAGTAGCGCAAGTTAGTTGTTTGGAAAAGTCCTTGGTTTAGGATAATGAAGAAACCGGTAGTTGGTATGATCCAACGCCACTCTTGAAGCCTGTAGGTAACTTGGCTTGTACTCTTCTCTCCCCGACTTTTTGACAGCTACCATTCAAAATGGGGTTTCAACTTTCAATTCATACATAACAACTACGAGACAGGTTTTGAAAGTTTAAATTAAGACTGTACCTGGAGTTGCTGGTTATTAAGTTTTTTAAGATTTTCTGGAGATCTTCGCCTTTATATCTAAATTCATTAATCATCACAACGAGGTAAATTAATTAGCCAACTTGAAGATGATTAATACTTGTTGGAGCAAGAGAATAGTATTATTTATTTGAATTTTTGAACTTGCATGTCACGTATTACGATGTCTAAATTTTATCGTCAAACTTGGGAAATCTAAGGCTAGATAGATTAACCACTGGGGTGACTGTGTGTGACATCACGAGTCGCCATGATGTGTCATTGTGACACCGTCTCTGTATCGCCGTTGCGGTGAAGTTAAATTAATTCCCATTAAATGACGGGAGGGTCAACAGTAGGGATGGCAATTGTACCCGAACCTGATAGGTACCCGATAAAATTATCCGAATGAGGGCGGGTATGGGGGGTTAGCAAAAATATCCGTCGGGTATCGGGGCGGGTATGGGGATACCACCCCCTATACCCGTTTACCCGTTATATAGTAATTATAATTTTGCCATTATATATATATACATACAAACCAAGCAATTAAATTCAGTATGTATCTATGAATATAGCATGAAAATTTAAAAGAAAAACAAATAGTCCATTCATATTAAATAAGCTTATCTTAAAAAAAAAAGAGGCGGGTAAACGGGTACCCGATAGGGGTCAAACCCCCAACGGGTATGGGTATGGGGGTGCCAAAAAAATCCCCGATGGAGATGGAGGCGGGTATGGGGGTGGGATTCATGAGGCGGGTACGGGGGATGACATACCCGCCCCATACCCGCCCCGTTGCCATCCCTAGTCAACAGTATGCATTTTCATGCCTTCAAGTTGCAGTGGGTGGGAGAATTTACTGTCCTTTTTTTTTTTTTTTAATTACATTAGGTATACTGTCCTTGATTAGACGTTATGGTACACCGAGTCTCATGTGGAATTTACTTCAGTAAAATATAAGTTTAAGCTAATTTAATATTAGTTATTTATTAAAAATATTTAATAAATTAATTATGTTTCGGTATAAAATGAGGCATGATTTTTTAAAAAAATTATAAAAATATAAGTATTATATTTTAGTATTTCTTAGAATGTCTTCATTAAAATTTAAATTTTAGATATTTAATTTTAAAAAAACTAAGTTTATAAATCTAATAAAAATATAGAACATATAATGATGATGATGATGATGAATTGATCAATTTTTAAATTTAATTTAATATTTTTCTAAAATTTATAAATTAATTAAACAATTTTAGTAAATTTATCAATTTTAAACTTTAAATTTCTTACCTTATCTCCAATTTTTAAAATATAATTTAATTTATCAAATTAAAAAGTATTCAAGTGAGCTAAGTATTAAAAATTAATATCTTTTGATTTATAATTATATTTTATAACAAATTCTTATACTGAATTATGTATTATGAAAGTTAATATATTATATTATCGTATTAATTGAAGCTTTATTATCCATACTTATTTTAAATCTTATTTTATCATATAAGTTAATGTTGAAAATTAGTTAAATATTAGTGTTTAAGAAATTATATGTTACTAAAAATAATTTGTTCTTAAATATTTTCATTTATAAATAATTCCAAAGTAATATGTCTTTGTTAAAAAAACTAATTTTAAGAAATTAAAATAAGTTGTTAAAATCAAAATAAATTATTCCATATATATAATATATTGTATAATTTATTTGCATTTCACAAACATTCTCTGTAGAAAAATTTTATCATAAATATACAAAATGTTTGATATTGCATTAATATGGCATGCGGGCTAATATAATAATAATAAAATTAATCAATTTTTTAATTTAATTTAATATTTTTCTATAATTTATAAATTAATTAATTAATTTTAATAAATTAATAAATTTTAAATTTTTATTTTTATTTTAAAAAATTTTATTAAAAATTAAAATTAAAATAGCAAAAAAATAAAAATAAGTGTTACAAGTGTGGCAAAAGTGTCATGCCTGTGACACTTAATGTAAAACCTGACACTTATTTTGGTTCTTTTTTATTTTTTATCATTTTATTTTTCTTTTTAATAAAATTAATATTAACATAATTATAATTAAAATTAATTTTTTATTAAACTAATAGCAACATAATTTTATTAAAGTGATAAAAAATAAAAAATAAAACTTACAAGCGTGTAACTTATGTTACACCCATGATAATTCCTATCACAAGCATGACAATTATGTTTTAAGAGCAAAATAGAGAGTATAATTGACTTTTGCATATTACATTTTCAAGTAGCTAAGTGAAATGCTCCTATACTCGAGCGCTCTCTTTTTCAATTGATTGGGTTAAATCAGTCAACCCAATCAGTAGATTATCAAACATTTTTATCAGTTGTTTCGTACAGTCAATCAGTTAAAAGTTTTGAAACCACTAAATAATTTTGTTGAGGAAGCTAAAAGGAAAAGAGGAAGAAGAAAAAAGATCTTTACTCCATAACATGCAAATTGGATTCCATTCCATGAATTTGTTTGGCGTTATAATTTTAAACAACTAACGTCATAAATTTAATAAAAACTTATGTTTTGTATAAAAGGACAATAAAGAACACAATACGTTTAGCTTATTTGTAGATTCAATTTATATAAATGCATAGTTATAAGTTGATATAAAATATAAATTTCATTGTATTTTTCTTGTTTCTATATTTAATTAAAGGTTCAAGGTATATCAGTGTTAAATATATTTTCTAAATTATACTTGTTAAGATATATGTTTTGATATCTTTTTATTTAATTTTTGGGTATTATTTGAAATTGGACTTTTGTAGGACTCTTTCAAGATAAGGTTGATTAGGTTTAAAATTCTAATCAAGATAGGATTTAATGTATAACCTATTTTGGACAACTTCTTGTTCTTTCATTTATAAAGAAGTATATTATGAGAGTTGCTGTTTATCTCAAATGTTGTCTTTGTTTATGTTCAATATTGTTTATATCACTTGAACTATTTTATTTTCATTCTTTATTATCAAATATTGTTTGAGAAAATCCGTTGTTGAGGTTAGCACGAGACAACCGTGCTATTGGGTGTGATTTGTCTTTATGGGATGTGAGGACAATAGATAATGTCAAAGGTTGAATGAATCGGCTCAATAAAGCCTTGTATAAAATAATTGTTGTTAGTGAAAGTGTTAAGTTGAGTAAGGGCCCTATAGACGTAGACAAAGTGTGCCAAATTATGTTAACAAATTTCTGGTGTTGATTTGTTAGTTCGTATTTGATTTTGTTTTGTTTTCATATTGGTCAAGTAAATCATAATGGCTACAGCTAATTTATAATTTGTGTGAAACTATATTCTTCAGGATTTTCAATTGGTACCAAAACGGGTTACCTAATCAAAACTTGGTATATCAAGTTGGTGTAGATTTGTCTTTTACAATTATGGCTATAAGAGAAGGAGTATCAATCACTAGGCCACCGTTATTTGATGGTTTCAATTATCCTACATGGAAATAATAGATGAGAGTATTCATGCAAGTGCAAGGAACAAAGACATGGAACTCAATTTTAAATAAATGGACACATCCAATGATGATTGATGAAAAGGGAGAACCAGTTCTTAAAGATGCATCTGAGTAGACAAAGGCTGAAGAAGAAAGAGTATTTGGAAATTCTCAAACTAGGCACGTCATCTTCAGTGTAGTTGATGAAGGTCATTTTTTTCATGATATCAGCTTGTGAATCGACGAAAGAAGCATAGGATACTTTGCAAACTATTATGAGGGATCAAAATCTATAATAGCTTTGAAATTGTAGATGTTCGCTGTGAGATTTGAAGAACTGAAGATGGATGAAAGTAAAATTATTGGAGACTTCCGTGAGAAATTGCGTGACATAGTAAATCAAGCACATCAACTCGGAAAAAAGTATTCTAATATGAAACTTATCAAGAAAACATTGAAATCTCTGCCCTCGAGATTTATACCAAAAATTACAGCCATCGAAGAAGCTCATGATATCAATAAATTGTCTTTGGACAAGGTAATTGAGATTGTTACCAATTTTGAGATGAATTTGTTAAGGGATAAATGAGAGAAGAACAAAGGATTGGCATTACAAGCTGAAATTGACAAAGCCATGAATGACATAGGAGATGAATTCAACAAGAAGGAAGATATAGTGTTATTGACAAGAAATTTTAGCGAGTGGTTAAAGAAAGTGAAGAAGGATAGACCCGAGTTTAGGCAAAATGGTAAAAGCTCATCAAAAAGCAACTTCAAACAATAAGCTAAAACTCAAAAGGGTGAAAGCAAAGTGAAGAAAATTTAATGTCATCAATGTCAAGGCTTCGGACATATGCAAGCGGAATGTGGTAACACTTTGAAGAAGAGAAAATGGAGGTCTTATACAAGCACGTGGAGTGAGAATGAATCTGAAAGTGAATATGGTAGTGAAGAAGAGTTTGTAAGTAATGTTGTGTTAGTTGTTTTATACAAAAAATTCCAATTGCGTGTTTAACAGCAACCAAGAAAAAAGAAACTGATGATGAAACTGATTGTTATGATTGTGATGATAACAATTCATATGACAAAAAGGAGGATATTTATGAAGATTATGAATTAATGTATGCAAAATGGGTGCAAACGTGCAAGAAAATGAAAAATAAAAGAAAGAAAACTTCTTTATGAAGAACACCATTCAAGATTTAAAGAAGAAGTTGTTACATACAATAAATGAGCTTGATCAAACAAAATTAAAGTTGGTTAATACGGAAAAGGAATAAGACTGTTAAATAGAGGTACGGATAAATTAGAACAATAATTGGATATTGGTAAGATTAAAGGAGACTTAAAAAGGTGTCAATTACAAAGGTGAGTGTTCTAAAGTGACTGATAATAAAATCAATGATGCTAGAATTGTCAAAGGAGAGATCTTAAGGAAGAATCAGAGGTTTATACCTACATGTCATTTTTGTGAGTTTATCGGGCATATAAGATCGAAATGCTACAAGTTATTACAAATGATATTTCAAATAGCTCAAAACTAAAAATCTATGCAGCAGCAGCCCATGATACCGAAGCATGTTTGGGTTCAAAAGGGTCAAATGCAAGCTCTTGTAGTTCTTAAATCTATGAAGGTTAATTCACACAATGGTTGGTATTTTGACAATGGATGTTCATGCCATATGATAAGAGAAAGGAGCTATTTGGTTGACTATTAAAGTTTTATAGAAGGGCATGTTACTTTTCGTGATGGAAAGAAGGCTTAGGTCATTGGAAGAGGGAAACTCTGAGTGGATGGGCTGCCACACTTTAAGAATGCTCTTTATATTGATGGGTTAAAAGCAAACCTAGTAAGTATTAGTTAGCTTTGTGATGATGGATTATTAATTAAATTTATAAGTGATGAGTGCATAGTGTTAATCGGACAAGGAGAATGCTTTGTGAGTGGCAGACGATCGGCAAATAATTGTTATATATTAAAGGTCATTACTTTTTGTAAATTAGCCTTATATGATGACAATATAAATCAATAGCATCCAAAGCTTGGTCATGCCAATTATAAGCTTATTAGTAAGTTATGGAAGTTTGAAGCTGTGAGAGGTTTGCCTATAATGAACAAAGAGAATAAGATGGTATGTAATGCATATCAAAAGCGTAAACAGATGAGAGTACCATATAAAAAGGTTAGACATGTTATTGCCTCCTATATATTGGAATTAATTCACATAGACTTGGTTGGTCCAACATAACATGCTAGCATTGGTGTAATGCATGTCAAATGGGTAAACAGATGAGAGTATCATATAAATGGTTAGACATGTTACTGCCTCCTGTATATTAGAATTAATAAACATGGACTTAGTTGGTCCAACATAACATACTAGCATTGGTGGAATGAGATATTTTTTGACTTGTATTGATGATTACTCTAGACTCACGTGGGAATTGTTCTTGAAAGAAAATTTTGAGGCTTGTAAGGCTTTTAGAAACCTATGTGTGTAGGTCATGAATATGAAAAATATGACAGTGTTGGGAATATGATTAGATCACGAAAAGGAATTTGAGAATGCAAGTTTCACTACTTATATGATAAACACAGTATCATCAAGAATTTTCAACACCTAAAACCCCATAACAAAATGTAGTTGCAGGGAAGAAGAATCGAACTCTTCAAGAAATGGCCAGATCTATGTTGAATAGAAGAAAAATGTCAATGTGGTTTTGGGCTAAAGCAGTGAATAGGACATGCTACGTATGTATTAGAGTTCGTCTTAAAATTATATTGAACAAGACATCTTATAAACTTTGGAAGGGAAAGAAACTAGACATAAGCTACTTTTATGTTTTTGGCAGCAAATGTTATATTCTTGAAGATCGAGAACAACTCAGAAAATTTGAAAGTAAGAGTGATGAAGGGATCTTTCTTGGATATTCAATCGATAGTAAAGCATATCAAGTGTTCAACCAAAGGACCAAAAAAGTGCTAGAATCTATAATTGTTATGATAGATGATGTGTCTCAATTAAACGATAAAGTGGTAGAAGAGAATTTGCATAATCAATCTTGCGAACCCTCAAACACGTAACAAGACAAGAATGAAAAACTGACCAGATTTTAGTTAGTTGCTGTTTGTGAACAAATTGTCCAAATAGAGGAACTGTCAGCTGCTTCGGATGATGAAACTACCAAGAAACTTGATGCGGAAATAATTCCTCCAAATAATAAAACTCAAGAGAAAATGAATTAAACAGGGATCCTCCTTCATGGATCACAAGAAGTCATCATGTTGAGAATGTAATTGGAGAATTTAGTGAGAGAAGAAAAATAAGAGAAAGAAAATGAGTAGATTATCGAGAACTCACTGGACTTTTATGTTACACTTCTTCATTTGAACCTAAAAATGTTAAAGAAGACTTATTAGATAAGTTTTGGACAACAACTATTCAAGAAGAATTGACTAAATTTGCTCACAATAATGTTTGGGAATTGGTTCCAAGACCATTTGATTTGAATATAATTGGAACAAAATGCGTGTTTCGTAATAAAACTGATGAAAAAGACAATGTGACAAAAAATAAAGCAAGGATAGTGGCTCAAGGTTATTCTCATATTGAAGGAATAGATTCTGATGAAACTTTTGCACCAATGGCAAGACTTAAATCAATTAGATTACTTTTAGGAATAGCATGTGTGAAAGGTCTCAAGCTCTATAAAATGTATGTGAAAAGTGCATTTTTGAATGGTTTAATACAAGAAGAGGTATACGTTGAGCATATGAAAGGTTTTATTGATTCAATTCATGCTGATCATGTTTTCAAGCTAAAGAAGGCTTAGTACAGTCTTAAACAAGCTCCAAAAGCTTGGTATGAAAGGCTCACTCAATCTCTCTTCAAGCAAGGCTATAAATAAGGTAGTGTTGACATGACTTTATTCCTTAAAAAATTCAGATCAAATTTGATATTTACATAGATTTGTGTTGATGATATTGTGTTTGATTCCACTTATCCAAAGATGGTGGATGAATTTGTGGAGTTAATGAAACATGAATTTGAGATGAGCATGGTAGGTGAATTGAACTTCTTTTGGGTTTGCAAATTAAACAAGTAAAGGATTGAATCTTTGTATCGCAAACAAAATATGTGAAATTTTTAGTGAAGAAGTTTGGACTTGAGAATGCTCGACATGCTAGAACTCCTATGAGTGTGTCTACGAATTGAACAAGGATGAAAATAGAGAAAAACGTTGATGTCAGCTTATATAGGAGCATGTCTACTATATTTAACCGCAAGTAGACCGGATATCTATTATAGCATTAGAGCATGTGCTTGCTATCAAACCATCGCAAAAAAGACACATTTAATAGTGGTAAAAAGGGTTATCAGGTATATCAGTGGTATTTTTGAATTTGGGATTTGGTATTCATGTGACTCAACTTCCTATCTAGCAGGGTATAGTGATGCGGATTGGGCTAGAAACTTAAACGATTGAAAAAGCACTTTAGAGGGCTATTTCTTCTTGGATAACAATCTAATTTCATGGTACAATAAAAAAACAAAATTCAATCTCATTGTTAACCACAGAAGCGGAACATATTGTTGTAGGTTGTTGTTGTTCATAACTTCTTTAGATGAAGCAGATGTTAGAGGATTATAGAATTGATCAAGACATGTCGACAATCTTATGTAATAACAAGAGTGCAATAGATATCTTGAAAAACGTAGTTCAACAATTGAGAACAAAGCACATCAAGTTGAAGTAGCATTTTATTTGAGAGTTGGTAGAGACCAAAGTAGCCACTAATTCATTTGTGTCAACTGAAAAACAACTGGTGGACATTTTACAAAACCTCTTGGCTCAATCAGGTTTGAATTTCTTTGAGGGGCTTTGGACTGTGTGCATTACATTTTTGATGTATTATAGTTAAAAAATAAAAAGGGGAAATTCAAAAAGAACAAAATCATTAATTGAAATTTTAGTCTTCCTTTAACACCCAAACCCCTCTCGACACTTGGGAGAACAATTACTGGTGTTGAATCTTCATCGGAGGTGCCCATTGACATTCCCCACCCCTCCTCTATTCAGGACCAGTCACTAGTACATGATGATGCCTTACGTGTGTTGATTTCATGGAAGAGGACTCTAATCCTGATTCTAAAGAAGCATCGGTTAAGGCTTTTGTTTTTGTCTTTACGGTTGGATCACCGCCTATTGCCACTCACTCTACTCCTCTGAAATTAACGAAACAACTGACTCAGAAATCAATTGGACCTCCAAGAAGATATTCTCAAGTCAGAATGTCAATTTATAATGTTATGTACTATACGTTTTACACTTCTACTACAGCACATAAATGCGATTCCGTTGTGAACATTGGGTTAACTCTTGATCATCCCATAAATTTGGATGAATTTCATCAATTTTGTTTTGATATTCTATTGAATCAAAGAAATTTGTTGATTGTTACGTTGTTGTCGCAACATTATGACTCTACATTGGTGAAAGAATTCAATTGTAATCTAGATAAAGTTATCTTGACTAATTCTACCTTGAGTCATAAATTGGTGTATGTAAGAGGTAAATTAGTTCATTTTGATCCCGATAGGTTGAATTTATTTTAGGAGTTTGATAATTTGTTTGGTAATCAAGTATATGCTAATGATTGGATTATGCCTAATGATATGTTGGCGACTGTATTAACCGAGGGTAAATTAACAGCATGGCCATCTTCTTCTGCTTTGCATACATCTATATTGACACAAAAATAGTTTGTGATCCATAAGCTGGTGTTGGCCAATTGGTTGCCTAGTACGCATGTAGTTTTTGTTTATTCGACACAAGCTAAGTTAATCTATGCCACTAGTACTGGGGAGAATTTTAATTTGGGAAGAATCATAATTGAAGTAAAGCTTGTGATTGGAGGTAACCTCACTATTTATTATACTTTTCGTGCTTGATTATACTATTTTTATATTTATATGGTGTTCCTTGACTAGCTTCAAGTGTTCTTAAGCCTATGACATTGATGGATATTTCACCTCAGATCTTGAATGTGAATAAGCAAGCTCGGGTGGTGGATTTGCCTTATTCCTCATCTAGGCCTTCTAATGTTTCAGCTACCTCATCTATTAATCTATTTGCTACTCTGTTTATATGAAATTGCTCGGATTGAGAGTATTTTCCAAGTGGGGATTGATGCACTCTGTCAATTAAAGCAGTGGGTTCTTCGTTTCTCGACTGATTCCTTATTGTACTTTTTAGCATCTTTTATCCCAAAGGAGAAAAAACTATGGTTTGGACAAATCTGTTTGGATGTTTGGTTGTGTTTTGCCAACTTTAGATATTTGTGCATTTGGATATTTGATTATGTTTGGATCTCATTGTTTGATTAAGGGGGAGTTATTATGTAGTTTGTGAACTTGATGTTATACATCCAATTATCTAATTTAGGGAGAGTTTCAACATATGACAAATAATGTCAAAAGGAAAAGATTGTTAAGATATATGTTATGATATCTTTTTATTTAACTTTTAGGTAATATTTAAAATTGGACTTTTGTGAGATTCTTTCAAGATAAGGTTGATTAGGGTTAAAATTCTAATCAAGATAGAATTTAATGTATAGCCTATTTTGGAAATAATGGCTATCTAAGGTAGCAATATTATTGAAGTTTTTTTACCATTGCAACTGGATTATGGCTGTGAGTTACCTGATATGTGGGTTGAAGTACTGTCGTTTTTGGATGAATCAATGATAGGCAGTGTGTGACTTGGAAGTTGGAATCTAAGGGCTATCTTAGATGATATTTTGCAGCTGATTTTAGTTTCGGTGGATATCGTTTGTGATTTGTGATATGCGAAAATTTCAGAAATTTTCGTAATGTTTGCAGTTGTTGTTCTGGGTCAATGGTGTGATTTTTTTTGGGGTGATTAAGTGTTGATCATATGTGGTTTGGTGGCTATTGATAGTGGTGGCAGTATGCGAAAAAACTCCAATAACCTTTATGGATTTTACAGTTTCGATGTTTGTAATGAAGAAATGTTTATGTTTGTTGGTGATTTTTGCTGCTGCTGTGTGTAAAGTGTTCCAATGATAATATCGAAAAATTACAGCAACATTCTTGTTAGACAACTTCTTGTTCTTTCATTATTGAAGTGACATATTTAGGATAGTTGCTTTTTATCTCAAGTGTTGTCTTTGTTTATGTTCATTATTATTTATATCTCTTGAGTTATTTTATTTTTATTCTTTATTATCAAATATTATTGAGAAAAATCCTCTATTAAGATTAGTATGAAACGGTCATGCTATTAAAAGTGATTTATTTTCATAGGTTGTAAGTACGAGAGATAGTGCTCTTTCCATATATTTATTTTACAAAGAATCATATTTCAAATTCACTTTATTTTCCTGCCAACGAAACGGAGCCTAAGGGTTAAGTGTGTCAGCTCAATAAAGCTTTGTATAAAACTATTATCGTTAGTGAAAATATTAAGCTGGATGAGGACCTCGCAGACATAGACAAAGTGTGTCGAATTGCTTTAACAAATTTATGGAGTTGACTTATTATTTCGTATTTAATTTTGTTTTATTTTCATATTAGTCAGACAACTTATAGTTGCTGCGACAAATTCATAATTTGTATGAAACTATATCCTTTAGGATTTTTATTACTCGTATCAATAAAATTCAAAATTATTTTAAAAACGTAACGAGTATAAAACTAATGTAGTATCTTGTGTCAAAGATTTGTTAGAAAGCCCCACATTTCTTCATTTCTTTAAGATTTTAAATCTGAGATATTGCCAAGCGTTTCTTCCCTCTTCCGAATCTCGATTATCAAATAAAATTCATGGAATTTATAAAATCTCTTGCGGCAAAATTTTTCGTACCTAATAATTTTATAAACATTTGAGTGAGTTCTTAAAGAACACTGACATTTCAATTAAATATGGTAAGATTCAAAGTTCAATTTAAGTTCAGACGAACTTTAACTTTTGTGCTCAAGTTGAACATTGAGAAAATTTAGAAGATCAAAGTAAACTCCAGCTCTAACAACCTCGACGAAAGCAAATCCTAAGAGGCTTGATTCAGAGTCATCATAAAACTAGAATTAAACTTAAATTTGGATGAAGATTTATAAATAGATGCATTATTTAAAAGTTCATCCAAGATGAAGCGAAATACTTTCAAACCAAACCCCCATGTAATAGCCAAGCCTAATGTCAAACTTATGACTGAATTCACTAATTATTCATGAACTCAAACTTACATGTTCTGAATTCGACTTTGAGTTGTTTATTTAATAAGCTTAAATATGAGTTCGGAATTGTTTCTCTGCAAGACTGGAAGAGTTTTGAACGAATCCGTTGACATGTACGTGCTTTGGATTAATTCGTTAAGACATTTTTGTGTCAGTTTACATTCAACCCAAGAATGCCGTTGAAGGCGTGTGTGTCTATATATATGTACAATTCAAAAAATGGGGTTGTAATAATCCTTGGAGAAATATATCCATCTTAAACTACTACTGGTCTTTCAAAGTTGGCAAGCCAATATTATGCCTTAATGTGCTGTGAGAAGTTCCGTTTATGTACCTTAAACTCCTAATCTCTGCGTTGGGGTTAACTTTTGGTAGATTGGGGAGGACATGGTTAAATCGACATTGGCCTGTATGAAAACCAGTAAACATGGTGGTTGTAGCATTAATTGGAAGGAATAGGTAGGATGTCAGACAGGTGCTGACGATGGCACAGGAAAGTTCTGATCTAACACTTGTGTTACAAGAAAGTTCTGTGCTTGGCATGCCACGAGTTGCCGGTCAAGAACTAGGGTTGAATTTTTAGTTTCTGACAAAGTTGACTGTTGCAGATTTAAGTAGTTGTTTCTCTAAATGCACGCAAGACATTGCTGGGCAAGACTTAGACACAGGACATTTCATTTCGTCTCACGTCATCGTCATAACTTCCCTTGTGAAAAATGGGGTAGGTTGAATTATAGGTGTCACTTTACAATACAAATTTTATAGGATTAACGTCCTGCCCACATTTTTCTGCTACCAAAAAAAAAAGAAGTAGTTGTAGCCTTTGTTCATTGCTAACAAATGGGCCACCACGTTTCTCTGTTGGCTTAAGAAATGGTACGCTTTTGCCACTCTTTATGGAGGCCATGCCTGAGAAGGTGGTTGGTACATTCATTGAAGCTTCTCCCTCGTGCTATATCCTTTCTTACAGTTTACAATTCATAAGGTGCAATATAATCAATTTAGCTGTCACTAAACATATCTTTCAATTCCGTTGTCTTATTTTAGTTAGATATGTATTAACTGAAATTGTTAAATGAAAGAAATTATTTATAGAAAAATATTAGATGAAATCGCTCATGCTGTTGTAACACAACTCCTTTGAGATATAATGTTGAACACTCACCTAAGAGAAAATCTAGCTGCTTTCATAAGGTACACCGAAAGGGAAGGACTATTTCTTAACTCTAACATTAAGATGGATAAGGACAGGACACAGACACACCCACTAACTAGCCTTTCTTGTAACGCGAGCAGTTTTGGACCAGGTGGTCAATCAACGTTTTTCTAGACAGTAAAAACTTGGGAGGTGCTTGGTTGATGGATTTGGGAAAGGGTTAATAGGTATGGAATGAAATATGAATAGTTGATTGTTGATTATGATTATAAGGGTATTGGTTTGATATCTCATTTTGGATGTGGTTCAGCCGAATTCTGGCGAGGCTGAGCATTACCGTTTGGATCCATGGATTTAGCTGCTTTCTATAGAAGCTTCGACGCTAGAATTC